>MPNW01001002.1:27500-44577 GCA_011800805.1 Hirudo medicinalis
CATCGCTAATGTCAATGTAATAATCATCACCATCACTAATGTAATTGTAATCATCATCATCATCACCATTATCATCATCATTACCACTATCGCTTATGATATTACGGCCATCTTCACTTATCACTAATATTGCCATTACATTAGGCATCACCATCACTAATGATAACATCATCATCATCATCATCATCATCATCACTACTGCTTATGATGTTACGCTCATCTTCACTTATCACTAATATTGCCATTACATTAGGCATCACCATCACTAATGATAACATCATCATCATCATCATCATCGCCATCACTGCAAAAACAATGTTCTTCTTAATTATTGCAATCATCAAAATCACTTTCAGAGTACACCGGAAATTCCAAAGACCAATAAATAAGCAGCATAAATAAAAAATAACTGAAATAAAAATTACAATAAGTAACATTATTCATTCATTCAAGTCGTAAATCAGAGATGTTATTACAAAGACGGTGCGCAGCAAAAATTCAAAACCACTCATCGTCAATAACAACATAATAACCAACAACAATAACAACAACAACAACAACAATAATAATCATCATCACCATCGTAACCATAGTTATCACCATCATCAACCACAACAGCAACAACAATAATAATAATAATAATCACCATCGTAACCATCGATGATGATGATGATAACTATATCACCATCAACAACAACAACAACAACAATAATAATCATCACCATCGTAACCATAGTTATCACCATCATCAACCACACCGTGCCAACCTCATCCCCGGACCTTGGCACGAACTTGTGCATCGAGGGTTCCGTGCCGTACTTGTCGGGGGCGTAATACTCGTCTCTGTCCTTCAGAAGGTCGTTCATTCGGTTGACCCTGCGACTCATCTCGACCTTCATATTCCTGACCTCTGCTGCCCTCCTGGACAGGAAGTGATGATGGGCTCGGTACATGTAGGAGGTGTTCTTGAACGGATGAAGGGTAATGGCCTGCCTTATCGAAGGGTCCTTCAAAGTGCCCGTGAAAGAGCCCTGGGGCTCCTTATAGTTGTTGTAGAAGATCTTCTGCATCTGATGATGATGATGATGGTGGTGGTGATGATGATGATAACAAAGGTGATGGTAATCTTGAAGATGATGGCGAAAATAATAATGCGATTAAGCTTTTAATCCCAATAAAAGAATAAAAACTAACGACGAGCTCATGTTTGTGGATTAGTTTCTCTCGAGTTAATTTAAATCCAAGCAATTAAATGTCATCATTTACAAAATAATCTAATTTCAAGACAGCTTAAAGCAATTTGGCCACCCAACTTTTTTCAAAATAAACAATCACCAACTAGACAAACCTCGTAAGACCAGGTGCATGACACTCCTGCGTACCTCGACACACACCTCCCCACTTCAACATCTTCATGGGTGGTGTAGAGGTTTCCCAGGCAGTCACCAACATGGGGAACTACTCGAACCAATGTCTCCCTGCTCAGGACCATGGTGGGCCCTCCCATGCAGAAGTTCTCGTCCGGCCCCAGCTCCAGCATCCCAAACTCATTCTTGTTACCTAGCCTGCCTGGCCGATGAAGAGGGCCCTGTTGTTGGAAGTGTCGATGGAGTGGAGGAATGGCGACAGCCTGTCAATTTTGATGTAGACGTCGTCGTCTGCTCTCATGAAGAACCGGTACTGGTCTTTGTAATGATCGTGCATATACTTGAGCATCAGAAAGGATTTTTTCTGAGGAGGGTAGGAATCGTCGACCCCTCTCAAACCAACGACTTCGACGCCATCAGGGGAGTAGACCTCCGAACCCTCGGATGTAAAGAATATTATTCGCAAGGTGGAATTGTTGGCCCACGTATCTCGGGCGGCTACGACCCGAGTCTGTAGATATTTCTTGGCTGTCATGACTCCAATAAGGACCAAGTTTTCATCGGTCGTGGCTGCCGCAGATGGTAAAACATTGCCGTCAAGGCTGTCACCATCTGTAATCCTCAATACGTCCGCCTCGAGTGAAGAAAGGCACCACAGATTTTGTTTGGCCACAAGATACTGATTAATCCTACCGATCAGAAATCCACCGATTGTTCCGATTATTAAACAAAAGAGAGGATTGTTTTGGATCGTGTGCAAAAATTGTCGCTTTTTGATCATTTGTTCTTGGGAGACGTCAAAACCATCTGGAAATGTCAGCAACATTGGTGCCCAAGCAAGTTTTCGAAATCTCAATTCACTTTTGGCCAGACTGCTATTAATACAGAAAAACCCCACTATCGCAATTTTGTATTTACAAATTATTTGTTTGACTGTATTTTAAATATTTTATTAACCCAACTTTTCAAAATTAACTGCTGAAACAAAATCAAGGAATAGCCTCACCAACTCCTAGCACTATGATTTTCCGACAAACAGTATTTGAAGCATCACTTTAAATTTTCTTGCGGCGATCTTAGGCATAAAATTAAATTATCGATTTCGCCGATTTTCACTTAAAAACGAGCTCTAGTTTGCAGACGACCTTGTCTAATAAAATTTATTACGACTGGTTCACTCCCACAACCTCTTTGCTGTGCACAAAAAGAGTTAATCTAACAAAGTACAGAGTAAGGACAATTGTACATTTTTACGATGATTTTCGCCCCACTAATTTCTTTAAAACTGAAGCAAGCGATTCGGTGACTGGTTTGTGGTCTCGGGAGGTGTCGAATGGCGAGACATAAGGAAGTGAAATTCTACACTAGTTTTTGTCCTGGTTTTAATTTGCATATGTAACCACTTTCCACTGCTTCGGTGTGGTCCTCGTTTAGGATTGATCAGATTATCGTATTTAAATAAATTACCGAAAAGTTGAATAGTTTACTCGATCGAATAACATCACAGCATAATAATTATGCAATTATTTAATTCAGTGCATGTGTGCTGAATTTTCATTAACTTAACATAACTATACTTAGCACTTCTATTATTACAAATTGCTTGAATGATATTTGAAAGTTAATTATGACTGTAATACATAAGCAATGCCCTGGTAATATTAAAACTTGTCGTTAGATATCTCGTCTTTTTAATTTTTAGCCAAACATTATTTATAAATTATTGATTATTTTTTGAGATTACTTTTTAGTTGACAAATAAATTCCATTTTTTCGATGTGTTTTTCTTGCGCTTTGTGCGATGTTTACGTGAAGAATTTCTGAGTCGTGTACGGTCGATTGTTGGCGTATGATTCCCTTGCAGCATTTCACAATTATTTTCTGATTTTTTGTGTGGAGGAGTTTTAAAATCGAACATTTATGATTATTCTTTAACACCTGCAATGAGGATCACAGCCGTTCTATCGGCTCGCGACTAGAAGTCACTTGCCTATCCTAACAGAATCTTTTTGGATTTACTAGACTTGCCGTGCACTACTCCAAAATAAAAAAAAGTTAATTTAAGAATGTCTTCGAGAATTTTAAAATCATCTCGCTCCAATTCCGTCGACCCTTCTGCCAACGGATGTCTAGACGAAGAACAATTCCATGCATCGTTCGTTGACGTGCCAAAACTGAACGTAAGTGTGAACCACGCTGCACAAAGTCTAATTAAATTGAAATTTTAATTCAGTACATTTGGGAATGTGCTTTAATTAACTAACAGCCCTCATTGCTTTTGATTCAGATTTACTCACAAAAAGATGTTACAGACAAGTTGACAAAAATCAAAGAAATCCTAAACAACACCAGCCAAGATTGGGACAAAAGATGCTTGGCTGTAAGTAACTTTGTTGCAGGATGTTAGACATGCTCACACTGTGCTTTGGCACACTTGTTTAGGAGGGGGTGTATGTTAGGCCGTTGAGTGCTCTTGGTTTAGCTAACAGAACAGTGGTGCTAATTATCGCATGTTGTTCTTGTTCTGAGATGGTTATCAGGAGTTCACCAATTGATCTGTCATCGAGTGATTTAATAAAGATGTGCTAAGAAGATGGTACAATGGCTACAATGTTCTTTGATTTGCAATTTTTAAAATAAATTCAAATGATTTTTATGCTAAATTTAATTACAACTAGGGACTTAAAATTGGATTAAATGCTTGCATAATAATTGACCGATTAAACCTATTGTAATTTGAATAATATGCTTTGCTTAAAGTCCTTGAGTGTGTTTCGTCTCATCCAGTTAGGAGGTCAACTGAGTTTTTTTTCTTCACATGCTTTACTTGCAAGCATCTAAGTGAGAATGGATATTAATAGCAACAGCTAATAATAAAATATTAACAGCAGAATTACTGACATTGATGAAAGTTTAATAATATTAACCAGTAATCATTAACTGACTGACCAGCATCACTAACTTCATCATCATTAGTATCTATTTAACATCCGTCGACATCAACACTTGTCGACTAAACCTACTTGTTAATTATTAATTAATTATTACTAAACTAATTTAAAACCTATCACCATCGCCGAGTAACCGGCCGATCAAATCCCTCTCAGCTGAAAGAGATCCGCAGCCTCATCGTTCAAGACCAGATGAAACAGCTTCCCGACATTCAGCAACAGATTCGATTCCTCGACATCGGGCTCCAGACCTCCCTCAAGGACCTGAGATCCCAGGTCGTCAGGGAGGCCTGCATCACGGTCGCCTACATGGCTCGAGAGTTCGGGGGCAAGTTCGAATACTCTGCCGAACCCATCCTCCAGGTGCTCGTGCCCCTGATGCAGAACTCCGCCAAGGTCATGGCCACGTCGGCGCACACGTCCATCAAGTTCATCATCAAGGTGGGCAGTCGAGAAATCGATTACGACGATGGGATCGTTATAATTTTGTAATGATAATAATAATAATAATAATAATAATAATAATTAGAATGGAGTGGCTTGTTACTGGTAATTATGTTTCTTTCCTGTTGCAAGAGCGACAAAGGTTTACTGTTTCATTTTACATATCCTGTGTTTGTATTTTTTATGATAAAGTTGTAATGCCTACACTTTTACACTAAACATACGTTTACATGATCTAAGGAATGTAATTGTGAATGCTAATTCATCAGGCTACTAATTAATAAAGGTAAAATAAACATTACGCTATTTAATTAAGTAAATTAATAATAATAATAATTATAATAATAATAATTTATATATTAATATATAAATATAATAATTATAATAATAATTATTATTATTAATTAAATATAATTAAATTAATTATTATACATTATTATATAAATATATATTATATATTATTAATAAATATAATTGTTGAATAATTACATTACTTCAATTACTTATTAATTAGACTAATTATTATAAATTTAATCCACCCACAGGCCATTCACTCCCCGAAGCTCACGACGACCATAATCTCCAACATGAGTTCCAAGAGCAACGTCATCAGAAAGTGAGTCATTCAACGAGTAGGAACATGTAAACGTAGGACTGCATCCATGTAGCGTGCGACAATAATTACGAGAACTGATGTGATGATAGTCGATGATGATAGTCGACGATGACAGTCGATGATGATAGTCGATGATGATAGTGGATGATGATAGTTGATGATGATAGTCGACGATGACAGTCGATGATGATAGTCGACGATGACAGTCGATGATGATAGTCGATGATGATAGTCGACGATGACAGTCGATGATGATAGTCGACGATGACAGTCGATGATGATAGTCGATGATGATAGTCGACGAAGACAGTCGATGATGATAGTCGACGATGACAGTCGATGATGATAGTCGACGANAATAATAATAATAATAATAATAATAATAATAATAATAATAATAATAATAATAATAATAATAATAATAATAATAATAACAATAATAATAATAATAATAATATTTTTTAATAATCTTTTAATTGAAACGAATTTGAGTGCCATCATTGACGTCATCATTGTCGTCATCGTCGTCGTCGTCATGAACACCTCTGGTTCCCGTCAGTTCATCCTGTCAGTTCATCCTGATGCAGTACAAAACACTCAACTTGCATTTGACTTTCAAAGTGGATTTCAAAACATTCGCTTTTCACTTTAATGTTTGCTTTTATTTTCAAATATTTTTCAATTATTTCGAATTTATTTTCTCTGTTTTGCAAATAGTATTCTAAAATCACGATTTTCCCGATTTAAGTGTGATTTGGAAAGCACATTATTTTTTTTTTGCTGCAAATTCATTTTTAATGAAGCGTGACATTTAAGATGAACAAAATGTTTCAATAATAAATTATTATTGTGGGTCAACGGTCGAATTGCGTAATTCAATAAATTGAATGAGTTAAGCACTTAAATGATAGGAATTGTTTATTAAATAATATTAAATTCACATGTTTTTGTTTATTTATACTATTTTTTAGTAAATAATTAATTATTTGTGTACAATTAATAATAAATTATAAATTGAAAAAAGAATTTTTATAAATTATCTAAAAATTAAACTTTTTTATTCATGAAAATCTGTAAATGAAAAAAAAAATCATCCTCAACATCGTCGTCATCGCCATCGTCTTCATCATCATCATCATCGCAACTTACATCGATGACGTAATTATTATTATTATTATTATTATTATTATTATTATTATTATATATCGATGTCATCGACACATTCCCTTGTGGCTCAAAAAAACGTGAACACTTGTTGATCGTCACCATGACAACATAGAGATGGCATCTTTCCATCCGCTGCGTCCATACGGAAGATTTAAATGTCCTTCCATGTTCAGTCCTCATGACCTCTAAACTCGTGACTCATCATCTCCTCGTCGTCATCTCCTTTATTGGACCACTTTTAACCGGGTATGATGGTGATATCGATGATGATGACGACGACGACGACGATGGTGATGGTAATGATGATGATGATGACAGTGGTGTTGATGATGATGATTATGTTTATTTTCATTTATTAATTTAAAAAAATTAATATAATATAATTATGTCACTAGTTAATTAATAAAAATGAAAAACATTGAATTCAATAATAAATATAATATAAAAATTAAAATAAGTTAACATATTAACAATAAATATAATTTAAAATAAATTATTATTTATTAATAAATATAATATAAATATTTTAATAAATTAGAAATTAAACATTGACCACATCGAATGGCCTGCCAACAGCCACCAAGATTTACGGACCCACGCAACATATTTCTTCTTTTCCGTCCTTTGCAATAAATTCAAATTAGGAAATAAATTCTAAATAAACATTGGCCTAATAATAATAGTAATATTATTAAATAAAATTTTAAATCGATTTAATTGCAATCATAGCTTACGTAATAAATAATAAAATCAAAATATATTAAAATTAAATCGTAAAATATATCGAAATAATAACTTTATTAAGTAACAATTTTCCGTTAATTTCCATAAACTTGCAGTAAATATAAATTGAATGAAATATTTACAAGAAATCATTTAATTAAACAAATAATTTTTCATTTAATGTTACAAAGAATATAACAAATGGAAATTTTAAATAACTTAAAAATTAGTTAATATTAATTATTTTAATTAATACAACATTTTAATAAAAATTAATCGCATATTAATTAATTTGATAGTTAGCATCATTATGTTGACGTAAGCATTGACAAAGTTATCATTGGCACTCTCGTAAAATGTCTCAATATTTTGAAACATTATTTTTTTCTGAGCTCAAGTACAAGTTTCCTTACAATTGTTGTTGGTTATTCATGGTTATTCATGGTTATTATTGGTTATTAGTCATTAGTTATTATTAGATATTATTGGTTGTTATTGGTTGCAATTGGTCATTACGTTATTATTGGTTATTATTGTTATTATTGGTTATTATTGTTATTATTGGATATTATTGGTTATTATTTGTTACTATTGTTAGTATTAGTTTTTATTGGTTATTATTGGTTATTATTGGTTGTTATTGGCTTGCAATCATTTTTAAGAAAAGTAAAGCTCTGCTGGCTGAGAAAGATGAACCTTTAATGGAGAAAGAGGAAATGGCGTCAGACGATGTGTGTTTGTGTGTTTGTGCCGCAAGTTTTAATTTTTTTTTAAAATATTTTTCAACTT
This sequence comes from Hirudo medicinalis, assembly GCA_011800805.1. Lineage (NCBI taxonomy): Eukaryota > Metazoa > Annelida > Clitellata > Hirudinida > Hirudinidae > Hirudo > Hirudo medicinalis. The sequence goes on from MPNW01001002.1 coordinate 35,558, forward strand.
TATTTATCAATCGTGTGAAAAGTAACATTTGTGATATATGGGGATACAAATGGTTGATCATTGACCTCAGAGATGATGACGATGACGGTGATGATGATGATGATGACGATGATGATGATGATAACCACATCGATGATGGTGATGCAAAGAAGGACGATGAAGACAGTCGATGATGATAGTCGATGATGATAGTGGATGATGATAGTTGATGATGATAGTCGATGATGACAGTTGACGATGACAGTCGATGATGATAGTCGATGATGACAGTCGACGATGACAGTCGATGATGATAGTCGACGATGACAGTCCCGGCTTGTTTTACTGCTGCTTGAATTTCAACGATCCAAAGTGTTGAACATTCATGTGATTGACGTGCGATCACGATGTTACAGTCATCAATGAAGTGTGCATCACATTCAAATTAAGCCAGTCACACTTAAATTAAATTCTAATCACTTGAATGAACTTTCAGTCCTTTCATTAAAATCTAATTATTATCTAAATTATTATTATCTATTATTAAAATCTAAAATTTAATTATTTTAATGAACATTCAATCCTTTCATTAATATTCATTACTGATTAACATTACCAATGCCACGTTGCGTCTCATCTCCTCTCGACAGGCACTGTTGTGAGTTCATACACATAATCCTGAACGAGTGGAGCAGGCAGGAGTTGGAGAAACAAAGCTCCCCCCTCCAGCAGGCCATCACCAAGGGACTCTCAGATGCTGACTCAGAGGCCAGATACTTTTCCAGGAAGTGAGTGTCCTCGAGTTATTCAACAAGTTATTTATAGCCGCTATGGGGATATCCGGTAAATGCTAGGATAATTTGGCGTTTGTGTTTTGGTATTTAATGAAATAATAATAATAATAATAATAATAATAATGATAATAATAATAATAATAATGATACTAATAATAATAATAGTAATAATAATAATAATAATAAATAATTATAATGCTAATTTGAGGTGCTCTGCCCTGGTTTCCTGCATATTAACTGTAATTATTGTTTAGCTCTTAAAAATAGACTGAGTTGCAATTAACATTTTATCGGAAAATATTCCATTAAAATTGTTTGAAGTAAAATTTAATTTAATTGCTAGAAATTGTTATTTTTGAATTAATCTATTTCCAAATTAAGTTTATTAAATCTTTGTATATTACATATTTTGTGTCCTCTCTTTTCCAAGGGCTTTTGCATCCTTCTCGATGCTCTTTCCAGAGCAGGGCTATTCTATCTTGTCCTCATTCGAGGCCTCAAAACAAAAGCAACTGCTTTCCGAATTCGACGACCCGAACTTCTTCGACTCCACGAACCAGTTCAAGACCCCCGTCTCCAAGAAGGGGCGTCGCCCCCGATTTGGTCGCCTCCGCAACTCCGAGGCCAAGACGTCGAGGTTTGGCTACACCCCCAAGCCGTCTGCAAATGTCTTCAAGACCCCTGCCACCCCAAAAATGACCACCCCGCAGAGGGTGAGTCGTTGTTTTTTTTTTCATTAACAAATTTTAATTCTGTCTTAACTTGTTGCTCTAGTTATAATTTGGTATATTCTATATCTAGTATATTCGAACCACAGTTACATTTGAGTGATTGATTATGAATAAATTACATTACTTAACTGTTACTTAACTACTTAACTAACCAATAAAATATTCATTGTTCAGGTGTGATGCCAAAGATAGATTCGGGAATCCGATCATCGAAGTACAAAGTTTCTCAATCAACACGTCAGTAGCCTGCCTTTAAAATAACAACTTTCAACCAATCACGTTTAAATTACCAAACAAATTATCAGATTATCAATTAACTTTCAACCACTTTGGTGCTCCCCCTCAAAACAGCAACGAGCAGAACTGGCTCCCCGAGTCGCATGACCCTCAGGGCTGCCGACCACCCGCCTCCCGACGTCACCCCTGTATCGTCGCGGACGCCCCTCTACGGCACTCTGAGGACTCCCAGGTCGGTGGCGAGGAACGGTAGTTCGATCAGGAAGATCACCAGTCAAAGCCAGTGCAACAGTCGAGAAGTCAGTCCTACTCGGAGGATGGGTGGGTGGGCCTTCATTAATAATTAATCCTGGATGTTTATTAATATTTAATTGATTATTAATATTTAATTGTTTATTAATATTTAATTGATTATTAATATTTAATTGTTTATTAATATTTAATTGTTGAGTAACTCAATCTCTGTTATGGTTTATTAAGTGTTCATCTTTTTATTTTAAGTTGTAATATAAATAAACATTACAAAAATATTTGTTGAATAAAATAACAACTTTAAGTCCGTTCAACGTTCTATGAATGTCTGAAGTCTTTGAAATCAAGTGGTTCTCATTTTTAATTAGTTCCACTTTTTTTCTAAGACAAGTCATTTGATTGCAATTCTTCAGTTGTGAAATCGAGGCCGCTACTGACCGGGGCAGCCAGCGGTACCCTGTGCACCGAAGGCAACGGGGGGAACTTCTCCTCGATGAGGTCACTGCCCCAGAGTCCATGCCCGGACAACATCGTGGAGTACGGCAGAAACCTAGAAGCGGCCATTTCAGATGCTTGGGTGAGTATTTCATGTTTGTGATCTCGCCTATGTAATGATGATGATGATGATGATGATGATGATGTTGATGTTGTTGATGATGATGTTGATGATGATGATCTCGTCAATGTTGTGGATTTAGTGCAAAAACGTGCAAATGTATACCTGATTGTGATTCTATGAGTGTTTGAGGCATTTATGTTGGAATTATTTGTTTATTATTATTATTATTATTATAGATTTTGAGTTTTGTAATAATAATAATAATAATAATAACAATAATAATAATCTTAGGAGACTTAAATTTATAATTTATCAATTGCACCTTACGTGGAGTGCACCATGTTAAATGCCTGATTGGAGGAATTCCCCAAGAATGTTACCAGCCACTGATGTACTTGCATGTGCTTGAAGTAAAGTGCTCACAAGGCGTGCTTTGCATAACTACAACAGACGAGCTCAAAATATGTTTGAAATGTGTTTGTTTTAAACAACATCTGTTAAATACGAGCGGTCATCCACTGATGCCGTGGTGTTGTCGTCGTCCATCACTTCACCTGTTCTCATAATCATCCATCAAAAAAATACATCACCATCGTCATCATAATCAATACTGTTCCTCAAGCGACAGAAAGCCAACTGGTTCCGGTCGAGCGACGACGTGGATGCCTACAGCGAGACGTCGAGCGTCTGCTCGGAGACGTCGTCGTACAGATCGCACACGGACATGACCGAGGTTGGTGACGAGATGTCGCAAATGTGACTTGAGTGGATGATTAATTGCTTTTTGCATTTAGTTCGGGGGAAGAGGGTGGTATTTGATAGGGTGCTGAAACCACGTGGTGTGGTTTCAGGGTAGTGTGGTTCTTAAATGGGGGCCCTGGTAGCATTTCAACGAATGGTAGAATCACTTATTGATGACAGGCTCTACTTATTTTTCTACATCAACTTTTATAAAGTAAATATTCATTGAAAGTTCAATTTAAATTACCTCACTCCAAGCATCCATGAATGTGCATTATTTAACATAAATTATCCTAATTCCTCTGTCAGGACACTCTGGGCATAATGAGCAGGCTGGTGTGTGGTCTGTGGACAGAGAGGAAGGAGGGACTGATGGTGCTGCAGAAGTTTCTGCGATGCGGAAAGAGATTCAAGTGGGTCGCCTTTTGGAATGTTTGGATCGCTAATGCTGTGTTGCCAGCCATTTTGGATGTCCAGCCAGCCACATGCATCCAGCACTCAGTCAATAATGAATATTAAATTGCGTGCAGATTAGCCGAATGCATGTGGCAGTAATGGCAACGGTCGTAATGTGTCGTGTTCGAAACCCAGCCTGCACTGCCACAAGCACCCTTGGGAAGGAGCGCTATGTAAATGGTTAACAAGAAGCGCCTCTGACGCTATTCATAAATGACGCTACATAAATGAACTACATTTACATTTACAAATACAAGGTGATAAGTTATAGGCGGCCCAACGGCAATTCAATCTCGTAGAATGTAAAGCATAAACACTCGTCGACTCTTCTTCTCTCCAGCAATACCGAGATAAGGAAGGTGCTGGAGATAGTCATGCGCATATTCCACGACTCGCACCCGAAAGTCCTCGCCTCCTTCTTCGAGGTCCTGGGGGACCTGGTTCAAGCCCACCATCAGGACATGGTCGATCTCCTGCCGAGCATGCTCAGTCGACTCTTCAGTAAGGCCGTTTCTGATGTTCTCGGGAACCTCCACGACAAGATCAGTAGGACCCTCGATGCCATCAGGTTTGCGATTGGTTGTCAGCGAGGATGCGTTGTAATATAATAATAATAATAATAATAATAATAATAATAATAATAATAATAATAATAATAATAATATGTTGATGTAACATTAATTAATATAATAATAACAGGATACTTTGGTTGTGATTGGTCATAAGTGGGTAAACAATTAACAATATAAGGATTAACAAACGGTTGTTTGTATTATGCTAATTATGTTTTGGTGGTTTGAACCCCAGCATCAACTCCAGCCTGAACACTTGTTAACTTATTAACTTATTAATAACTAATTAATTAACATATTAATTAATTAATTTACTATTATTAACCACTTCAGGATCTCCTTTCCCTGCGACAAGCAGCTGGCAGCAGTTTGCAAGTACATCACGGAACAGCCGGCCACCATCAGCATAAAAGCCAAGCAGACGATACTTTTCTACTTCCTCAACCTCGGTTCTGCCCTCGAACCGTCGGCTCTCCCCAACACCAGCGACGTCAGGGCCTCCATAAGCAAGATTCTCACATGGACCTCTGAACCAAAAAATGCAGAAGTCAGAAAGGTAGGATCCTGAGGAAATGATTCATCTGAGATGATGATACAGATGATAATGAGACTGAGATGGCTATGAAATTTGAGGCCTTCTTAAATTAAGATGATTATTTTCAAATAAATAATTCATTGCTAAACTACAAACTTATTGTCGAATTATTATTAATTAATTATTGACATGACATTCATTAACAACAACAACAACAATATTGAACTTCTACATTCTAACTTTCAGCTAAGTCAGTCAACCATAGTCACTCTTGCCAGAAACTGCCCTGACCAGTTAAATGCCATTCTCTCCCTGATGCCAAAGACATACCAGGATGGGGCCAGGAAAATACTCTCAGATCAGCTGGGCAACAACGTCAACAGTAACAGCCACGGTACTACCGTCTCCAGCAAGATCCAGAAGGTCGTACCTAGGGCTCACACCCCCAAGTCCATATTTGCCAGCGTGGAAGCCAGACGGGGTACCCCGACCAAGAACTCCGGTCAATTGGACGACGGCGTCGATGTGTGGGACGGCATAGCCAAAGCCTCTGAGGAACTCCAGCAGCTGAGCTTGCTGGAAGTGGAAGAACTGAACGAAGGTCTCCTGGAAGACTCTTCCCACTCGATGCTCATCTGCAATCAGGACGCTGATGCAGAGACCGACCTCGGTAACCTCCTGGAGAGCATCAAGGACTCTAAGGAGTGAGTCAGGTTTACGTGTTGATGGTCGCTCGGACTGAGTGATTGACACGTGAGGCGTGTCGATCAGCTTCATACATACAAGTTTAAATGAAAATATTTTAAATTGTAAATATAAAATGAATATTTTGTCATGCATGGTTGCTTGCTAAATTATCAACATCTGCATTTTGAGTGCAAGCCTGCCATGGATACTTATCAGTCTGAATTGGAGGTTTCATTTTAAACTTAAATCACATTTGCTTTAATTAATATTTAATTAATATTATCAATAATTTAATTATTATAATATAGTTTGATTTAATATGCACCTAAATCAATTCCTTACATCATAATACTCAACCTGGTATTTATTGCCAGCCATTTATGTGTTATCATCATTATCATCATCATTATTATTCTCATTACCATTTTTATTTTTATTCACGCAATCAGCGTAACAGAGTGGTGTGGCCTTGTAAACTGCCTCGTCTCCTTCATCAAGGCCTCGAATTCGAGAGAGCTGTGGAACATTCACTTCAAGATGACTTATGCCCTCATTCTCGAAGCCATCCAGGATGCCGAGGTGGGAATCCATTCTCGTGATGCGCAAATAATTTATTTACGTACCTATAGGCGCCTCTGACGCTATGCAAGTTATTAATTATTATAAATTAACTATTATTATTATTATTATTATTATTATTGTTAATGTTATTATTATCTTTTAATGAGTGATGGAATATTTAATGGGGTTATTTAAATATTGTTACTAATGAGGCAAGTTAATTTCACCCTGCAAACCATTGATATGCACTTCGACTGACGTCGTTCCTCGTCCACAGAGTCCTCAGAGGAAGTTGTTAGGACTTCAGGCACTCAGGGAAATGCTGGAGAAGCACTCGGAAAGGTTCCATCCGTACGCAGAGCTGACGATCATGAACCTCCTGGAGACCGAAAAGGAGAAGGACAGAGATGTTGGCATCTGGCTTCTTGCATAAATTTAATTTTAGTTGGGTTTTAGGCATGCATAGATTAATTTATTAACCAATTATTATTATTGTTATTGTTGTTGATATTATTATTATTATTATTATTATTATTATTATTATTATTATTATTATATTAAACAATAAATCAAATAAATGAGCAATTAAGTCATTCACCTAATTTAATAAAAGCACTCATTCATATTTGTGTTAACAACAGTTAGTCAGGACCACATGATCGTATCGATCAAGTTAAGATAAGTTATCATTTAATCACCTCAGTCTAAAACTCCTCATTTGTTCTAAAATAAGGTGATAAGGGCCTCGGACGAATGCAGATTGATTCTCTCTCGGGCTTTCCCTCTCGAGCAGTCCATCGGCATCCTGAACCCGATATGCCTGACGGCCACCTATCCCATCAACATGGCCGCCGTCAAGCTGCTCACGAAGGTCTTTCAATTCGCGCCCACCGAGCAAATCAGGGATCACGTGCCGGCGGTGGCCCCGGGCCTCGTAAAGGTGAGCCGGCCGGATGCACCTCGCGACCGTCTTGGATTTGCTCGCAGATATGAACGGCTTGTTTTAGTGATGAATTATCATCAGTTGAATACAGCTGGGAATAAATAATGACTTTAAAATAATGCTCCTAAACTATGTTCAAACTGCATTTTGAAACTTCAGGACTGCTTTAATTAGATTGTTAAGCTACATCACTGCTCTAACGATCTCTTTCTTTTCTTTTTATTTATTTATTTTCTAAAACTAACTTATTGGAATTGGGTCGAGGTGAATTGAGTTTCAAGTCTGTTGCCACTTTGGTTAACCCTGTTTGTCTTCTGCTCGGACAGGGTTTCGAACACGAGGAGAGCGGCATGCGAAAGTCGAGCATGCTGTGCCTGGTAGCCATCCACAAGCACATCGGGGAGGAGCTCATGTCCTACATCAAGGATCTCAGCCAGAATAAGATGAAGCTGCTCAACGTCTACATCAGAAAGAGCTCTGCAGAAGGAGAATGAAAGGCCCTTCTGCCATTGGTGGAAAGCATCCTCATGTAGGCCTAACCTCTACCCTCCTGTTGATCCTGATTGGTCCTGATTAATTGATTGATTTGATTTAACACTGCCCACTGTGATGCATGCTGTATCTCGTGTTTTGTCCTCTGTAAATACAATGTGCTATCATTTAACTTCATCTCACTCGTGTGTTTGTTTGGCACGATGTTTGATCCTGGGTCCTGAAAGACGTGGACCCTGGCTCTGCTTCATCCTAGCACCTCGACATTGGCTTCCTTATCCATCCTCGTCGATGCTACATCTCCTCTTTCCATCTGCCATTCCCTCATGTAGTACTTTCATGGAGTCCCTCGATCCTTTCTTTCTTATTGTAATCCTTATCTTCCAACGTAAAGTGTCTCTAGCAAATGTAATCTCGCACGTGCTCAGACACGAGCGCAGAGGACGACGATCGGATTTGAGACGCGAGGCCTCTTTGGCCTTTATTAGCGATCGAAAGTTCCGACGAATTTCTTTTGAAACATTTTATGCATGGCTGGATGCGAACCTTTTACTTGTTTCTCGATTTTAGCCACAAAATTCCTTCGCTTATTTTATTTGGACCTTTAAAAGTGCTTTGGTTTGCATCGATTCCATTTCTTATTTTTGTTTATCTTGTTTGTTTTTTTTTTTTTTGTTCTTTGAAATGTTTATCGTCATCATCACCATTATGTTAGTATTATTTCCTAAATTTCTCCAGAGCACCGAACATCTTCTCTTTGTGTCAAGAAGTGAAACGTTTATTTGGATTTTTTTCTCTCTGTCCGTTCGAATGTGTAATCAATCTCTTACGAGTACACTTTGTACTTAATGTCCTCTATCGACCATGTCACAATATTTTATTCAATTATCAAAAATATCTTTGCTTGCCTATTATTGTGTTTCTTTCAAATCCTAATTTTCTTTGCGGCCGAAGTGCAGATTTACCATTGCAAACACATTTTTACATCGTCTGCTACGAGGGCTGTGTGGATTCAGCCTTTACATTTGTATGTCCACACAATCCTTATCCTCGTCCAATAGCTCAATAGGATTGAGGGAGACCCAAATCATTCACCAGTTCAAAGGTTAAGAAGTTCAGTGCATGCTGCATGTGCTATTTTGTGATTGTGACTCAGACGACTTGTGATAAGATATGTCTTATAAGAATTGATTATGTTAAGCCTAGGCAATCAGTAATGGTGACCAGTAGTGTTTTATTGTTTGCATGCTAATGTGAATGCTGTGCTACAAAAGTTCAAAACCTCAATTTTTTGGAGCATGTTGCTTTGTTGTATGTTGTATTCCTTATTTAGCATGCATGTTCTGTAACTGGCTTACTTCCGTAGTCGGACCGGTTCAAATGTTCTGCCGGAATCTGCTTTGCTTACCACTGCTCGTGCTTTCCATCTTTCAATAGAAGGTCGACGAGTCATTAATTCTCTCAAGTGGATTGGTGCCTTC
>MPNW01001002.1:44795-55443 GCA_011800805.1 Hirudo medicinalis
ATGTATTACAAGATCATTTGATGAACATCAATCTATAATCTATGTATTACAAGATCATTTGATGAGCATCAATCTATAAGCCGATGAGGACAATTGTCTCACATTTCTCTTCATTTATCCTCGTGTGTCGTCCGTCATGCTCATTGTCGTCATCAGCCCATCGATTTTAAAATCTTTCTTAAGGTCCTGCTCAATACTCTGTCCGAGCAGTTCGATACTTCTCGAAGCTCAAACTGATCTTGGGATTTTTCTGTCTGATTGTGTCTTCATTGGTTGGAACCTCAATCTCTCTGTTGAGATTGAGTTGAGTTCCAGTGTTTTGTTCTCTGTTTGTTTTTAGTATTCAAGTATTGTGAACAGTGGAGTAGATCCTCCTAGGATTAAGTGTTCACAGAAAGTTCAAGTTGATATTTGATTTGTGTCAATGTTATTTCAGGTTATCCAGGAGTTTATTTATGTAAGATTTCACTCTTTCACTCATCTCACCTCATGTTTGAACCTGATTTCTTTGGAAGATGTTGGAATCCTTTTGAATCACTGATCCCAACTATATATGAACTTTTAATTTTGATAACCGTACGTGCTAAACTGGATATTCCTTTTCGTGGATTGAACTCATTTAGGTATTCTTAAAGACATGGTTCTCCATTGATTCAAATCCTCGTGTCCTTCATGGCCTCGAAGGTCAACTTCTCATCTTAGCAGGCTCTTTCGTCTCCAGTGCTCACCAAGTCCAAGAATTGAGCAACTAAACTTGCCCCTCTGTGGACTTTAGGTGCTAACAAGGTTCTCATGGACGCTTATTATGTCTATCGATACATCTTCGAATATGACAATTTAGAGTTTGCATCTAACACTGCGAGTATTGTCACCGATAGCATGTTCTGGTATCTAAGGTATACGCAATACCTCTTCAATAATCTCGTTCATTTTATGTGCCTTGATGCGTGCTTAGACCTTACAAAGCTTTTATGCCACTGGCCCAATAGCTGTTTGTCATATCAATATTTTCTATCATTGCATCATCATTTTTGACAATATCATAGTTTATTACGCTCGAGGGTTTCGAATTACTGACCTTAGTTTTTCTAATTATCCGTTTCGTTGCGGTTTTTAAGTGCGCCGTTTTAAACCTGATTTTTACCGCAAGAACACTGATGTAAATAATTTTTAAGTGTCCGCCTTATGCTTTTCAGAGTTTTTAAAGTTATGAATAAACGATCGTTCGCAGTCGTCTGCCTTTCACTTCCGAACGCTGCTGTAGCCGTAAAACCAACTTAAAGACGATGCTGACCGATTCGTCTGTGCGACAAGACATGTAGCGCATTGTTTGAGTTGTCAGACGAAGAACTTTCGTTGGAGTTATCGATAACATTTATTAATTCATTTAGCAAAATATTTAATGTCCGACTTTATAATGCTAGGCTCAGAAAAAGAACCATAATGCCCACGTGGAGAACATAATACTTGAGAAATAAGCCTCCCAAAGTCTGAGAAGCCAGATAACTTGATATGGATCATCGCTCGAATTAAGAGTTCCTCGACTAAGCCTACAAAAATTATGAGGGCCCCAGAGTTTGTCATGCATGGAAGCAAACACAAAAATACACTTATGTCATAGTACTTTAGGAGTCTGGACAATATTTCCCCAGAATTCCAAGCATGCATTTCAGACTTACGAGCGTGAAGCAATTCGTCCGATAACATTTTAATTCATCCAGAAATGCATTGAGCCACCAAACACATCAAGAACAAAAAAAATATTTTGAGATCCTCATCTGAGGTCCATCAATTTAAGACATCAGTGCATCGAATTTCAAACGACAACGACAAGAGAAACACTTGTAGCTTTCCATCGCATTACAATAACATTACGAAGAAAAATAAAAACAAACAATATCAGCCGGCACGACATTCGAGAGCATTTAATACTGTTGGAAAACATTTGGAGGAACAGGCAAGCTAAAAATCCGAAACCAATCGTTCGGAACCTCGTCAAAACATGCACTTTTGAGACGTAAGAAAGAGTTAGACCAATATTTTTTATTCTCACATTAATCAAAATAATGCATTGCTGGAATATAATATAATTGCTCAGTCCTTCTGTGAATTCTAATAATGGCACTTGCTCAGGCTCGCGACCCGCTCCGTGCACCACTCTAGTTGTTGAGCTGTTTTGAAAACGTGAACAAGATCATTTAAATATCCAAAGATGGTGATTGTTAAGAGATTCTACTTTCATCATTAAGTCTTGAGATCATGCATGTCAGTTGATAAATAAACACATCAGCATCAAATCACATGCTGCTAGATCAAAGAATAACCTCTGATAACAACAACTGATCAACTCTGATAACAGCCTTTATCAGCATTGAAATGAATCTAGCATGATAACATATCATAAACCCAAAAAATGTATTATTTACTTCAAATTTCATCAACAAACTATAAATGTTATCAACATTAACTTCAATTAGTTTTAACAACTAAAAATATAAAAAATAAATATAATTGTAAATCCTCATTCAGTAGTTACTCACGTGTCTTGAAAACTGAGGAAGAGAGAGGCAGGCAGAGTGAAAGTCGGGGTTGTAGCACCTCAGCTTCATGTCCTTGATGTTCTCCTCAGTCAACTTGTGCACAGGATTCTTGAAGTCAGTTTCCTGCATGAAAGTGGACAACATGAAGATGTCTGACATTTTGCTATTAATTTGTAATATTATTCAAATTAAACAATAGACAGATGTAAGGTACAAGGTAATATCCTACAGAAGACAAACCATTTTTAACAGAGATTTATTCAAATGAGAGAAATATCACAAAAGTACGATAACATCATTCTGACATTGCATAGACAATTATCAACACATCACTACAAAATAATAATAATAATAATAATAATAATAATAATAATAATAATAATAATCGTATTGATAATGAAAATGACTTTTGATAATGATGATGATAATAATATTAACAATAACAATAAACTTTAAATAACAAAATAATTAAACCAACAGGATTGAGACTGCACAAAAGGCACCCTATTTGACCACTGGGATAAGTAGGGACAGGGGTGTAGGCATATTTCACCACAGGGAAAAGCTGCTTGCAGAAGTCCACCATGCTCTCAATGAGATTCAAGTGGAGCCAGATGCTTTCACCTAAAAAGTAAAGTCAATCAGTTAGTCAGTCGTTATTGTTTACGTTTTATCTTTGCTGCCAAAGGTATACTTAATAACAGAAATTAGTGAAATCTAGTTGGAGCATTAGCAGTGCGTTTATACATTATGTAGATGATAATTATTGAGTTATAATTATTAATTAATAATATTTTATATCTGAATAATATTTGTATAAATTATTATGATGTTCCTAACTAACCCTGGGAGCAGACGACACCTCCCACTTTGAGCGCTGATTTGACGAGCTCGTAATACTCTCTGCCAAACAAAGACTCGGCAGGTCCTGCAGAAATAAAATCACATAATATAAAATTATGCCATTCATAATAAAATAACATATCATATATTGATAGTAGTACAATGATACTGAATGATTACACAATACCACATAAGCACAACAACACAATGCACTGCATCTAAACCCCTTCATAAAACTGGTAACAGAACAGTCGACTATTAAACAAAGCCTAAACTCCACCCACCTTGAGGATCGGACGAATCAGTGATGATGACGTCGAAGGCATTCTTGTGCTTCTTCATGAACTCGAATCCATCTCCGACGACGACCTTGACCTTGGGATGGTCCAACGAGCAGGCCAAAGAGGGGAGGTACTTGCGGCAAAGGTCGAGCACTCTCTGGCATTGGGGTAAGCAGATTTTGTTTATTATAGTAGCCATGTTGAAATGTCGTTTTATTTTGCGACTTAGTTTATCTTGGAAGAAGAAAGTCATCTGGACGAGGTCATCCCTGGAAGTTTCAAATGGGAAGGTCATGCTTTGAACTCACCCCATCAATCTCGCACAGAGTTATGGACTCCACTTCGGGGTGCTTCACCAATTCCCTCACGATCCCTCCGTCGCCTCCTCCAATCACCAACACCTTCGTGGAGAAGAATTTTAACGGTCAATTATTATTTTTTTAAATTGGTTCTTTGGGCAATCATTTAATAGATTGTTTATTATTATTATTATTTACATAAACAAACGTTTTTACAAGCGAACATAATTTATTCGTTCGAGATCAATTCAATCTCAACTTGAAATGTGACCTCAAATTCAAAATTAACAACAAAAATACAAAATATGAGTTAAATTTAACACAATAAATTCAGCATTAAAAACTATTATTCACTAATCAAGCTGTCTGAAATATTATTCAAAAACATTGCCTTTGAGTTGAATTATTAAAACAACTATTTATTTAAAATAGATTAAGGAATCCACTAACATCCTTTGGGTTAGGATGACTGTTGACAGGAAGATTGGCCATCATTTCCTGATAAGTGAATTCGTCACGCTCTGTCACCTGGATGGCCCCGTCGAGCACCAACACCCTCCCGTGGTCAGTCCTGAGAGAAAATGACATTCGATTTTTATTTTTATTTTGGAACACTTTTACGTTTAAAAGACAAACAAACAAAAAACAAACAAACAAACAAATTTCACTAATATAATCTTGATAAATTTAAAAAGCAGAAGTAACTTAACGAATATTCTATATAAAATACAAGGTTACATCGATGCATAATGGCTATTCATAAATTATTCTAAAATCTCAATAAAAAGTAATTCACAGCAATAAGCCTGCCATTAAGCACTATTTATATAGCGGATATTTATTTAAGGATAAGATCTACTTACGACTCATAAACCAGAATGTCCTGATACTTGGACTTCTCCTGGTGGAGAACTTCCTTGACCTTCAAGGACATGCACTGACCGGGCCACATGTCGCTGATCTCGCTGAACCAACTGCTCTTGATTGCCTCCATTTCTAACTGGTCGACAAGAAATAATTAATACAATGAATAATAAATGAGCGTTAATAATGTTTGTGTTAACATAATTTATGATAATTAAGTAGCTGACACATGTGTGATGTAAAAGATGCATGCATAGTATTTCGGCAATCAAAATATCCACCGTCTTATGCTAGTAACAAGAGTGAATGGAAAAGGAACAATGTCGTATTGAAGATATTACTTTGCATAGTGAAGGTTATTTGACATTTATGGAGTCTCAAGGATCATTAAGTAATTAAGTAATCAAGATCATTAACTCTGAAACCCCTGATTAACCAAGAGGCCCACCCAATTCCAATAAAAATCAGACTTAAGCTGCCACAATTAGGAAAACATTAGCTTGAAATCAAAAGCAATTTATATAAAAATTTTATCAATAACCTATTAATCAAAGACTGTTTAAATGTCTTCAAATCCTTCTCATAAATGTAATTAAATGTTGTTTAATGAAGGCATCAGCAGACAACAATTAGTCAAAAAAAAAACGAATTCCACGATTAACTAAATTTTCAAAATAACACGAGTTAAACCAAATTAAGGCACAAACAGGCAACTAGAAACCCCAATAACTTGACAATCCACATTGACTCAACCGTGACCTTAACACGAATGAAAGAAGCAAAGGTCAACAAGGAGAAAAGCACTACCAACCCGTCTCAAGCCTGCGCACACTATCGTAACGTAGCGGTTTGGCGATCGACTTTATTTAGCCGGCGAAAACAATTGTCCAAAAGAGACCAAATATTAGTTACAGGTATTGCTTTTATTTGACAGGTGTTTTTAAAAATTAAAATAATTTTTTAAAATCTAGTGCCGTTACGTTTTTTGACATGAACATTTTGTTGATTGTCACTGCTGTGTTTCGTGCTTTAATTTTACAAATACATTACAGTCACAAAATAAATTGCAAGATAATGTTTTCTCATAGCAGAAATAGATGTAATTTAAAAATGATGCTAATATATCAAGGGTTACTGCTTATTTGGCTGTTAAATTAATGTAGAAAATGTTTATTCAAACGCATAATTCACATGTGAACAATCACTCAATTAGTTTTATAATTAGTAATTAATGTGAATTAGGTGCACTTCACCACATGTTGATTGATTACATTCGTTAATAAGATGCCGAGGCCGAACAATTTTGCAAGAACAGAAATTAAAAACTATGCAATCGATGAAATAAGCTATATTATATTAGGAAAGTTTACAAGTTGTATATACTTACCGATTACTAGGGTAATTGTTCGGTTCGTGGAGTCGAGATATAGACCGATGTCGAGAGGACAGCGCCTCAAAATTTCAAACTTCTGAGATCGACAAAATAAATTCATGAGATGACGACTATGTACAGAGAGATAAGATAAGCTTTGCAAAATGATTTTTTCAGCACTTACTAACAGTAGCGTAATCATCCTTTTTCGGGCCAGTGGCGTTCCCATGGAACATCGTGATTTTTTTAAACAGTAAAGTTAAAATTGTATGTGTCATCGGATCTTAATTTTTCATTGTCTTTTTAACTCTTATAATAGTTTTGTTTTCCAAGTCTAAAGTCACCCATTTCATGGTAGGAAACGGCAAAACAATAATCTTTAAAAAGTACAACTTTAAAAAAAATGTTTAAATATTTTTATTGTAAAAAAAATTAAAGAAAAATGTAAGCATTAGTTTTTATAAACATAATAGTCGATTGAGAAGCCGCCATTTAATTTAGTTCTTTTTAGCTACTTCTGCTGCGCCTCAAGCGGAGGCTAGGAAATGTTTTAAAATATTTCTAGAAAATGAATGTAAAAGTTGCGGATTGTGCAACAAGAGAGAATCGTTAGAGTAGGTCATTTCCGGTTAACTTGTTTGGAATATAGGATTATGTATATTCTAACTGCTTTCCATGAACTACAGGTCTGATTTTATTGAAATTTGTAATTGTGTTTGTTTATTAGATCTAAAAGCCTTTGTCAGATTAGAGGCATAGCTAGGGGTTTCGGGTCCGGAAACTGATTTATCAGTCCGAAACTGATAAGTCGGAAAATGTGGAGCAACTAATTTTTTTGGGAAAAATCATGAAACTGTCGGTTCATCGACTGAAATAGCTGGTAAGGCTAACCTTACGTTTATAAAAAGAATTAAATTTACTAGTTTGCTAAAATGTCGGACAACTTGGATTTAAGTAATGATTGGTCAACGTAAACAGAGATTGAAGTTCACAGACTGGAAAAGCTAGTTCTACTGATTTCACATTATTAAAGTAAACAATTTTCAGTCAAGATCATGGAGAATCAGTGACTTTGGAGGGAATATCTCATGGAGCACCAACCTTTCCAATGCTTCAATTAAGTTTGCCTTTTTGTTTCTATAAATTCCAGTAGCTGTTTTTTTAACGTTTGAAAACCTGGAAGAGCGTTTATAGTGTGTTACAAAGCTGACGTTAAGGTTGTTTTGACGCAAAAGCATTTCTCTTTTTATGTATCCTGCTGAGTAGTTAACATTTTTTGAATAAGCACAAAAACATGTCAACATGTCAAACGCGATGTCGTTTTAACATTTAAATCGTTTCGAGTCTTATTTTTTGGAGCCCTGTTGTTCTTTGATCAGGTTTGAACTATTTTGTTGCAGTTAAGATCCGTAAACAATAAGGGGAAAAAGGAATTTTTCGCCAAGCGTGATGATAGGAAAGCTGTCGATGAAAGCTGAACATTTTTGAGTATTCTCCAGACGTAGCTACAGATGTAGATGTTTGCAGTCATAATTTTTACGATCAATTGTAGTTCACAGTGCCATTTGGACTCCAATATTTGAAAGCAGCTGCACATGTCATGTCATCGTGATCTCATTAGAAGATTCAACAAATATTTCTAACTTCCAAAGCTTTTGCTTACCTGGCATAATAATAATTTTAATAATTTAATTGCGTTATTACGTGTTATTATCACTCATCATTGATATGACTCATCAGTGTTATTATCACTGTTTACTCTACAATCTCTTATTTTACCTTGTTGGGGCACATACATCTCACTTCACGATGATCTCACCGGGGCAGAGAAAATTATTATTATTATTATTATTATTATTATTATTATTATTATTACTACTACTATTATTATTATTGTTGTTGTTGTTGTTATTATTANCTGAGCGGGTCGCTTCTGATGTTATGCAAATGACGTCTAAATATTCATGCCCGCATATTTAGTGTGAAAAAGGATGTTAATATTTGTTGTTGTTGTTGTTGTTGTTGTTGTTGTTGTTGTTGCTGCTGCTGCTGTTGCTGCTGCTGCTGCTGCTGCTGCTGCTGCTGTTGCTGTTGCTGCTGCCGCTGCCGCTGCCGCCGCCGTTGCCGTTGTTGTTGTTGTTGTTGTTATTATTATTATTATTATTTGTTATTGTTTTGTTGTTGTTATTATTATTATTATTATTATTAATATTATTATTCTTTTTACCCTTGTTACTCTGTTGGCTAAGTGATTGAAATAACAACTCAAAAATGTGACATTTTGTTTAGCTAATGCCAAATATGCAATAACAGTTGAAAGTTTCAATGGGACGAATCGAAGAGTTACATTCTCGAGACACGATAAAATATTCAGACTATTGACTCTATCTTAAAAGATAGGAATGCAAGAACAAAGATCTTGGAATGATCGAACCATCGAGGGATGATTTATGCCGACCACTATCATCATCGTCATCATCATCATCATCATTGTCGTCGTCATTAACGACGTTTTACAAATTGTACGCAGTATCTTTATAACGTCTTTGTTAAGGCATCCTTGAGGCACTTTGGAATGTGCTCTTAGTCGACACAAGTTTCTCTCGTAGAAATTTTGAGGCACGTGCAACACTCATCATGCTTACATTCAAAAATTCCAGAAAAGGCTTGGCTTTAAAAGCTGATGTGACCAATTACTGATCAGCGCCGGAGAGATTAATGATCTTTTCTTGATTATAAGATCGTCTCAATGTTCAATTTTTGAAGTCTCAACCACGAAACCATGTGGGAGGACCGATTGTGATAGTTTATCAACGTACATTCAAACGAATCACTATTTTAAAAACAAGATTTTTATATCGTTATCACTTCTTTGAAGTATTCACACGTCGTAAAGAACTCTTGCAATGACAGTGCTTATTCGCCCCCGCTGAGGGCAATCCGTACTATTTATCTAGTGTAGATATCGTAGCTAGTCTTGGTACTTCTGATAACGATAAAGTACTCATATTGATGTGTGCATATTGATTGCCTTCTACTTTTCAGGTGATGTTTCCAACAAGATGATGCCCGATGAGATGGGCATCTTTTTCTTACATAAAGTGCCCTAGCAGAACAACTGCCCTTTTGAATGTGTCAACTGGGAGCATTAAGAATGATTTGGCGAAAGTCAAGTATTCCTTCAATTGAATTACGAAAATATCTGCTAATCCAACAACTATAGAAGGTTATTTTTGTAAAATCTTTCTACCCGTTTGCTTAGCTGGCTTTAAAAGGGCTTTTGTTATTTTGCACTATTTATATCATTTGTAATAACGTATTGTCGCTGTAGTTCGATGAATAGCTTCATCCGATAATCCGGTGATAATTTATTTGGTCTTCTTCAATTACAATTCAGTGCAATATGACCAGGTTTAAGACTTGACAGTAAGTCTTTAAAATTATTCAGTTAGTATTTGGATATATTTTATTTTACATAATCACCAGAACTTTTTTTCTAATAGAATTTTTCTAATAGAGGCTTTGAACTGAGTCGGATTAAGACTTTAAGCCACTCAGCTTAAACATTTACTGTCAGCACAAGTGAAGGTGAGATTCAATCGCCACTTCTTCCCTCACTTGATAAGATATTCCATGGCAGACCTTACAGCTATTTGTTGGGCATTTAAGATATGTTAAATATCACCTGGTAGCGTAATCATCATCTCCGATATTTATGTAGTCCTAAGAATTCTACATTAAGAAGCCTCAACTTATATGCTTAGACTCTATGCATATGTTTAAAATTCCACAAAATGTTCCTATGTATTGCTCTGGAATATTTATAGTCACGTGGATTATCTGAAAGTGGAAAATTGATGTAAGTAAGAGATGCTTTGGAGAAAAACCAAGATTGAATTCACGGTTTAATCATACTCAGACCTCCTAGACTTGTGTCTGGCGAAGATATTCAACTTCATTAAATCTCGCTAAAGAGTCACCATCCCACTACGATATTCTGGCAAAAGATTTGTAGAATTTCGGAAATTCCCAACTCTTCAAAGTCGAATCGACATGGTTTATTGCAAATGCAACTTCAGAAAAGCTCTCTTGACATGTATAATTAATTTGTGTCGTAATAAGTTATTTTGCAAGGCATAAAAACATGCTGCCATTTCCAATGTCGGTGACGATGGAACCACAAGGGAAGCTTGCATATTGTTCTAAAAAAAAGTCTTAAGACCCAAAACAAAGTAAATAAAACTAAGAATCAACCTAAAAAATCAAGATTTAAAACAAATAACACAGTAGTAGTGAACGATTTACGTACAGACAGGAATGGCTGTTACGTTTTGTATTATAACGTAAAGTAATATCGAGTAACGTCCAACAAAGGAGGGTTTAATTCAGTACGTTTATTCGCCTGACCGCAACAACTACTATACAAAAACTCGCACAAAGGAAACAAAG
>MPNW01001003.1:0-20243 GCA_011800805.1 Hirudo medicinalis
GTTCTCAGACTGACTTTCCACCAAACAAACGGACACACGTCGAGTAACGTGCTCTTCAATCAAACCGATCTCCCTGAAGCACGGCCTAATGACGTCTTGGAAATTACCCAACCGAACGGCGATGAAACCTTAAAAATTCTCGTCAAGGTAGGTGCCACTCAGTAGATTCACTTGCAAGCTCAATCGGTCAAAGTGCGCTTTGTAAATGAAAACATATTTCTCTCGCTTAAATTACAATAATCTGGGCGAATTCTTATGTTGCATCTAATATTTACAAGTTTTATTTGTTTACATGTTGATGGATTGGTGGTTCTCAAGATGATTTGTTAATAAATCAAATGTTAATTGATCATTACTAAGATTAAATTAAAGGGCAGAACACAAAATTGCTATTTAAATTAATTATTATGATCAAAATTACCACAAAAAATCCTGAAGTTTTCAACATTTAATTAGGTAACAGAAAACCAGGGCATTTCTCTGCCCATCAGCAAGGGAAGCATAAGCTTGGCTAAAAACCTCGGCCGAAAATTTGAACTGAAATACGCTGCCGACGCTAATGTCAAGGTTCGACGTTGTTGACATTCGTTTTACAATACAAATTCAAAATTATTTTCTAGCGATCATAAAGTTGTGAAAATTTAAATTAATGAAATTGTTGGATTCACATTAAGTTGGATTTGTATGAAGTAACACTTCACTAAAACCAAGTGACCAATAAATGAGCTGGAGATCTATTTTCTACAAATTTCACGGCAAACGAATGAAACTGGCGAACGAATCTGCAGATTCTGTCGGCAGAGGAGATGGAAGAAATATCACTTCAGCATGTGGAGCTCGTATTCAAGGACCAGTATTACAGCAGGTCTGACATGCTCAGGATGAGAAGCAGTCTCATGAGCGAGGTTCTTTACCACGAACAGAAGGTGACCGATTAATTATTCATGACCGTCATTCATAATCTCCTCAACATGGAGGACTGAATCCTGACGTGGTGTAATGTATTGGTTAATGTAAATAGATGTCAGAACTAAAAATCTGATAAACAAATAATTAATATATTTAATATGAATTAGCTGCAGGTAATTATCAATTAATAAATACATTTAATCCAGGTGGAACTGCTACAGATGAAGGCCCAGGTAGAGGAGCTGTGGTGCAATGGGCTGAGGGTGATTTGTGGGTTCATCACCACGGAAACCAGGGTCAGCTTCAGGTCGTCGACAGCCCAAGTTAGCTTTTTTTTTTGTATTTGTGGTAATGCCAAAAATTAGACATTGAAGGTCAAGGTTGATAATTAGTGAATATTAATTTTAGGATTGTATTTTAACATTCATAAAATGTTTAGTGCCATTTTTACATTATTTTTAATGTCTCAAGGTACACATCTTCATACAGATGAGTTGCGAAATGTGGCTCTTCGACGACTATGGACAGCTCCACCTGGAGAGGGCAGTCGACGGCTATCTGTACGACCTCTTCAAACTTTGGAAAGAGAAGGGGTGTGCCCACGACGTCTCCATAACCCTCTTTTCAAGGTCGTTCTTCGAGGCCAAATCCATCGACGAATTCCCGATCCACATGAGGGAGTGCGTCAGGGAGGATTATGCGGGCAGGTTCTACGAGGATTATTATCGGGTGGTCGTCCAGAACGAGAGATGCGAGGATTGGGTCGGGACCATCGGAAATCTCAAGGCGCTGTTCACCACCTACGACGCCGACGTGCTCCACTTTCACGAGAAGCCCGGCCATTCCGGGTCGACCCCTGCCTCCCTGACCGACTCCTCCTGGAACCCTCGGACGGCCATGGGGATAAGATTGAGAGAGAGAACCTCTAGTGACGTCCAGGAAAAGAGTTCCGTGGAGGAGGACCACGGAGAATTCCTCAAGGTCAGGTCGAGGCGGAAAAGCGTGAACGTGTCCTGCGCGACGCCCGAGAAACCGCCGCCTGCATGGAATTCGACGGCATCGGAAGGCAACCTCCTCGAAGTCATAAACATGGCCCTGAACGTGTACGAGAAGTTCTATATGGACCGCTCTTTTGAGAGGACGGGCAAGATGTCCATTGTCATCACGCCAGGGATCGGGGTTTTTGACGTGGACAGAGACCTCATGAACATTACGAAGCAAAGGTCGATTGACATTGGTAGCTGCTGTGATCTCGTTTGCCTCGGTCAGAGGCCCTTATTTGCCGTCCCTCTGTTCAAGATCAACCAGGATCGATCGCAGTACCACTCCCTCGTTGACGAGGATTACAATGTGCCCCACTGGCTGAATCTCAGCTATTATACCTCCAGGGCACAGATGGAGAGCCAGATCCAAGGAAAGACCATGCTCAATGCCAGACTCTTGGAGGCCATTTCTGCATGCAGCATTGACAGTGACAAGAGCCTCGAGGATTCCCTGGGCAATGAGAAAAAGTACGAATCCTCCAACTTCCGGAGCATCAAGGATGAGATGCCGGTCATAAACTATGAGGACTATGACTCGAAAGTCTTCAAATATCACAGTAAGGCAGAGCAGCAAGAAAAGTTTTCCTACCTCCTTCATAGGTCGAGTCGCACAGAGTACGGGGAGAGACGACAGAGAGTCACCTATACGATTGCTGCCAACGGGCTGTTCGCAGATCAACCTCAGTCAAAGAAGTCTGCCAACATTCCCATAGCAGCTAAGAAGCAGGCAGAGGAGAATGCAGACGAGTTTCTGTCTCACTCTTTTTCCGGGAACCTGCCGGAAGAGGAAGGTCACTCGATGCATTGTCGCAGAATGGCGGGCAGCGTGACATTCCCCTACAACCACTTTCGACGTCTCGGACGCTACACTCCGAGCAAGTCGAGAAACATGAGGAGCACGTCGAAGGCTCTCGTCAATCCGTTCTTTCCTTCGAGACTCAACTTCAAAGCCACCTCAAACAGAAGACGATGGGCCCACGCCTATCCAGTAGAATCGTGCTGTTACAACTGTAATTCTCATCAGCAGGGTAAAAACATCAAAGGCAATGCCTCTCCCTCGAGAGAATCTCTTTTTTCCGATTCCTCGAACGTCCAGCACGTCACCCCTGCCAACCTGTCGAGGATGCTACAGCCGAGGAAGCACAATTTGTCAGAGTGTAGTGAACAGGGGTTCAATCCTGGATCTTATATCGAGAGCCCCTCCAAGGGACACTCGAGATATGAGAGTATCTGCCTTGGAGATCCTTCTGCCAATCTCGTAAAACAGTTTCCACACACTGAAAGCTCTTCCAGCCTGGCCAGTAGCTGCAATGACATTTTCGGTTCCTTCGGTCGATCTCGCTCCACGATGTCAACAAGATTGCACCAGCAAACATCCAGGCATTCCCAGGTTCTTCAGGACAAGGAAGTGGTCAGTCACTCGTGCAAAATAGCTGGTCTCGATCCGCTCCTGCCTGTTTATGACAAGCTGGACTGGAAATCCATGACAATACCTCCGATTTTGCCGATAACTACCGACTACTTTCCAAATCGACAGAGTCTCGAACAGCACTATTTATTTTCTGAATACACCCTAGTGGTCGAGGAGATCGAGGATCATTTCAGTGGCGTTTACGGTTCACGCCACACTCCAACGCTCAGGGAGGTTTTCAATGAGATGATATATCAGAGAGTTGCCCAGGGCTTCCAGATTGTCATCATGCCCAAGGTCGTGCCCCCGCAGCAAATCTCTCAGGGTTCCAGAAAACCAACTTTCCACAAATCCTCGTCCTTGCTTACCGGGGCCAACATCGCCTCGGTCGAAGAAGTGACCCTCAGCATGGGCAGGCTCTTTCACAAATTGACTCTCCACGTTAAGGACATTGTCGTGCGCAGGTACACCCCCAGGCACTCCCTCACGCGACAGTGCTCCTACGACTACACTTACCGATTTTACGTTCCCGATTCCCTCTACTTCGACAGCTCATTCACTTGCTTCAAAACCGATCCTCTCGACACTTACAACTGGAACTACGTCGACCACCATCTTCTTGCCCAGGGAGGCCAAGCAAACTTTCTGGAAACTCTGAAATTCTGGAGAACGAGGTTCATCATAATGCCATCCAACAATTCTGGTACGAAGAAGATTCTAGAAGAAGGATTGGAGGTATGTAATGTCTACGAGCCTAAAGATCCAAAAGAAAGGCAGCTCCTGATCGAAAGATTCCTGAAATTCATCGAGCACATCAACGGCATCAAGAAGGAAAGAAGAAAGAGTCTCGGTCCGGCCATCAACATCTGCATGGACGAGAGTCAGAGGAAGGAACCCCCCGACCTCCCAAATTCTCAGCCCGGCCACTTCCACAAGAATGGTGAGCTGACTGGAAATCAACACCTGCCTCAGTTCCACAGCTATCAGTTCACTTTGTCCTCTCCTCATTCTGAAGTCATAAAGTCCATGATGGATCACCATGACGGCTTGATTTGCGTCGTGTCCCCGCTCAACTGGATCGTTTTTCCCCAAAACAGCTTCATAGCCAGTGATGCCGTGTTTTGGCTGATGAAATATGTAGAAGGCATCTGCTCGGTCAGCAAAGCTGTCCAATACATGCAGCAAATGGTCGATGCAAAGTTGGTCTGCCATGCTTCTTACAAGTCCAGCGTTCCCTTTGTGTTTGGTTACAAGATCTTCTTCTTTGTCTCTGAGTTCCAAAAGGAAGACTTTGAGATGGGATCGTTCATCGAGAAGAATTTTATCGAGGTTTGTTTCCGAACGACTTCTCAATTTGAATTTTATTTGAGTCACTCCAGTGTCCAAGACAAAGCTGATTTCGTGAAAACAGGTTGAAATTCTGACGGGAGTCGAAGAAGAAACCCAGGCCAGGCGCAGAAGCACCCAACCGGCCTCCATCCTGAAGGAGATGAGGGCCAACAGATTCCACGGGACGAGCATCTTCAGCCAGCCACAGTTTCGGAACGTCCGAATGGAAATCGAAAGCAAAAGTGGGCGACAGGAATGGGGCGTTCTGAGGCATCACGAACTGTACACCCCGACCTGTGCCTTTGAGTTGTACATCGAATGGCTCGTGGCCACCGGTAGCACCCTCGGAGAGAGGGTCTACGGCTGGTGCCGGAAAGCCTCCTCCTTCTATTTTAGTTTCTTTCCCACCCCTTGCGATCCTTTCTCACTGGCATTCGTCAAGCAATCTGATCCCTTGAGGGGACCCATTTACATTCCAATGGACGTGGAATGTCTAGAGGTACATTTTCTGCTCTGCTATGGTTTAATGAAATAATCTCGAGCTCAGTTCGATACACTACTGGTTGAATAGGTGAATGCACTTTTAAACGTGCATTCAAGCGTTTTACACGTACAAGTAACCAGCAAAATTATAGTATTTTGTATTTATATTTATTATTTTATGTTTTTATATTTATTTTATGGTATTTTATATTTATTATAGTATTAAAATTATAGTATTTTTCAAATTGTAAATTATGGCTGGGTGTTCTAATATTTTGAATGGCCTACATTTTTTTTAGTGCAATGGAGTTGCTATTGACAATAGTTCTTGATTTTGTTGGACCAGGGTCAGGAGTGGTCCAAGATCAACCACAGCCTCCTGCTCAACTTCCAGGACTCCATCCTCAAATCCTTCGGCTTTATAAGAGAGAAGTGTGTGGCAGCTCTGACTCTGTCAGAGGATTACATGATATCAAAGGTGAGTTAACTGAAACTTTTTCTTAACTGTAATGCTGACATTTCAGAAAGTACAGTCTGCAGCGGTTTTGCTTTTATTCAGATTTCAAATTAAACGATTGACTAATTCCAGCACGACGAATTGCCAAAGTACATCCACTGCTGCGGGGGCATGCACATCATGGTCGTCTCCACTCTCTCGAGAAGGACCGAAGTAGGACGGACAGACCACCAGGGCAATAGGGCCACCCTCGATCAGTACGAGGATTTTGTCATAAGACAGTACAACAAGCAGGTGACTCAGGGCAGGCCTTCGACGGCCAGCTCGACCCACACGGTCGGCTTCCTCTGGGCATGGAACTTCATGCTGACAAAGAAGTGGTCGAGCCAGTCGAACGAGACGCTTCACGAGAGGATACTCAAGGACCTGAGGAGGTACTGCGCCAATGACAAGAACAGAATGAAGCTGGCATGGGATCAGTTCAAAAAGTCAAGAGACAACATGATGTTTTCCTGACACGATCAGAAACTCAACTTATGGCCTCGTGCGCACAAAGTCTGCTATCCTCGGTTATTCCATTTTTGAGTTCCGCCCAGAAAAGCATCGGCATTTTGCAAAGGTGCTCACGAGACAATTTTGAAGCCTGACTGACCGTTTCGATGGTCGTTCAATAACTTATCCACTGATGACAGTTCATTCGACGGGCATAATTCATTTCACGAGATCATGTATTTTCTGACGACTCTTATCGGGGGGGTCTCCCTCCGTTCGTGAGGACCCCCGCGAAGGGCATTTGTAATAATAACTACCGGAATTATCGACTCGTTTTAGCGAATCGGGCTGTCGTTTCCACGAGCAATGTTTCGGGCGAGAGCACCGAACGGTCTCACAGTTCGCTAGGAAAGCAGACGTCCAGGGTGGCGGGGTCGTAGAGCTTTCTTTTGGTGGGAACTCTGTTTGTCCGAGGCACGGTCGGTGCGAACGGCTTCTTCTTCGTCGAACTGTTGCAGTCCAATTGGCAGTTGTTTCTACCGTTGCCGTGGCTACCGAAGCCCTTGATGTTCTTCGACTTGGCCGCCTAGACATTGGATTTGACTTTGTGTTATAAGAGCATTGAAAGCAGAGCATTTGCATTGGGATTATAGTAAATAATGTAACTCATTTAATAACAAATGAAATGAAAATATTATGCACGAACATCACTTCCTGAAAGCATCTTTGGAGCGGGCGGAAGGCTGCCGACGTCGATGTCATCGTCAGAGCTATTATCGGGACTCCTGCACGCCGACGACCTGAGACTGGCAAATAGGTTCGAGGTCATGGAGAAGGGGTCGTACGTCGGCAGAATCTCCACCTTTAAACGATGACAATTATTGCTAATTACTTTCTGATCAGTTATTTGTAACAACCCCGACGTTAAGATGCACGTCGAAATGTGATTGCTTCAGCTCTCTACTCCTCTCGACTGACCAAAGGACCGCAGTTTCAGGACCGCTTTATTGGCTCATCTCGCAAGAGCGCTAGCACAAGCACGCAACTCGCGACCAACGGAACTCACTGCGGCCAGTTCCGATTCCACCGTCTGCTGACTGTTTTCCTGGCAGTTTCCGAGAGGGGGAACGTCGAGCGGAATGAGCAACTCGCTGGAGACTATGGATTTCAACAGCAGGGAGCAGGTGGGAGAAGGTAATACGACGTAATGGGGCCGAAAGCTCGACAACGACGAGCTCGACACCTGGCGAGGCTTCGGGATTTTCTCGATGTTTGCAAAATCCTCCTTCCTCCTCCTTTTGTTCCTTGTGAGGCTGTTGTGATTCAGCTTCACCAACATGGCTCGATGCTGCAAATGAGATAACAGTGGAAGTGATCATCATCATCATTATCATCATCGTCGTCGACATCGCCGATCTGCATTTCAATCGACTTCGTCGTCGCACGACTCCGAAAACGTTTTCCTTCCTAGAACAATTCGTGCCTCTTTCAAGTTGAAATTGAAACACGATCGCACAAAAAAAAACCCCGCTCAAAGAGAGCTTGTTTGTCTGCATTCTCCATTTAGCTTTGATCGAATAATGACTTCTAACGACGTAAACACTGTGCTGTGAAACCACTTCGTAGAAACAACCACATCTGCTGAATTACAGGCCGTTTGTCGAATCGAGGATGTTTTAAAAATGGACGTCTGTCGACGTCTGTCAAGTAAACAGTCGCAAAGGTTCGGATTGGAAAAGTGCGACAAAGCCGGAGGATCGTCATCGTCATCATAGCAAATTACAGCGTCGATGCAAGGACGTGCCATCATTTAATGTCATTTGACGAGTCATCTTCAATCGACCCAAACTGGCGACCTTACCTTGGCATTGAGATGGTGACAGAGGGAATGGAAATGCTGCTGGTTGCTTTCGAGTTCATCCCAGTCCAGTTTCCAGCACGATGTCGCTTTCAGGATCAGAGGCTGGATCGTCGTTACCATCACCACGATCAGCATCGTAATCGTTATCATAATCAGCATCGTAATCAACATCATAATTATCATCATAATCAGCATCATAGTCACCAAGACGTTATCATCAATTTTTATGTCAATGAAATCATGCGATCGTTTAAAATTAAATTCGATGAAGAAATTTAAAAATGCGGCCACCCGCAGAGGTCGAGAGACATAAAGCAGCGAAGCAGAGCATCCAATCGGATTGCACTGCATTGAACTGTCATAATCATATTATCGAACTGTCATAATCATATTATTGAACTGTCACAATCACATTATTGGATGCAACTTAACTACTTCATTGCTCACTCATTCCTCCCGGCATGACTTACATTCCCGAAGAGAAGTGAGTCACAAATGGCGTCAAGGTCGACCAGGGCTACGACCTCGAGTTCGTGAACCCCTTCTTCGTCCGACGCGTCGTCCTTGTCGGCATAAGGGATTCTCCTCGCATCCCTAGGAAAAGTTCCGGAGATTGGCCTCGTTTCCAGCAAACTGGTGCTTAGGTCCTGTGAGGAAAGAAAATACCTATAATCAGTGTAAAGCATTACGATGTTGCAGTATTACATACTACGATGTTGTAGTATTACATGTTACAATGTTGCAGTATTACATGTTACAATGTTGCAGTATTACATGTTACAATGTTGCAGTATTACATGTTATGATGTTGCAGTATTACATGTTACGATGTTGCAGTATTACATGTTACAATGTTGCAGTATTACATGTTACAATGTTGCAGTATTACATGTTACGATGTTGCAGTATTACAAATCATTTCACATTCCGCTGAGAATTTTTAGAAATGAAACAATATTAATCAATATAATAATCACAAACAGTGTACTTAAGGCCTTATGGGACTGATGATGATGACGATGATGATGAGCAATAAACATGGCGATCATTAAACTCAATTAAACATGCAGATGCACTCAGAGACAAATGGATGGTTGGCAGGGAAATAATTTTAAAATTCCACCCACCAGGGCCTTGTGGAAATCCAAGCAGAGGGGGTTGACGATTCTTTCGTGGGCGTCGCACCTGACGACGAATCCAGAACCTGTGCCCGCAAGGGTCGAGAATAATTAGCTGGTTATTAATTCATTGAAAAGTCATCGGATGCAGAATGAACTGAGATCTTTAAAGCGATTGATTGGATTTGTGCTCGAACGAACGGACGGATGGAGAAAGTTGAAGCAAAACGAATCAATAAAAGACATCCCAGGGATTCAATACAAGGAGTCTCGGGCTCAAATCGAAACGCACAACTGCGTCATGGAGCGTCATGCACAAATAAAGTCATAATTACGATGGCTATTACTACATCAGCTCTACAGCTAGACCTACATTAACTGACAAATAGCAAGAACTAAAACACATCCAAGACCCCCACGAGCTGTGAATTGGTAGAAATTACTAGAAGTCTGTCAAACTTACAGCATTTTCTGTTCAAAAGTCACACATCCTTCTGAGAAAAGAATCTGATCCAAATCGCCGAAGAAGTGCGTTCGATAGCTCGATATTGTTTTGAACGGATCCTTTGAACATCCGTCCGGACGTTCAAAGGATCCGTTCGACCGGTGGACGAAGCGCGCAATCTAATTATCGACTCGAATATTTTCCGAACGAGCGTCAACTAAAAGTTATGCCAGTGATGTTGATGATGATGATGAAGATGATGATGACGATGATGATGATGATGTTAAAGATGATTTTGACAACATCTTACAATAAACGTAAAGCCTGGCCCAGGTGTGTTGCAAGGAAACTATTTGAAATTGAACTCGAGAAGCTACAACCTAATGACAATCTCTCTGATGACGTGACATTCTCTCTGATGACGTGACAATCTCTCTGATGACGTGACAATCTCTCTGATAACGTGACAATCTCTCCGATGACGTGACAATCTCTCTGATGACGTGACAATCTCTCTGATGACGATCTCCGGCGAGGAGCGAGGAACATTTGCTTTAAGAGGAAAACAAAACTAACCGAACTTTATCCTGAGAAATTCGGCATCTGTGTCGAAGGTGTGCAGCCACGACATGAAGAAACTGTGGATGCTCGGAACGGCTGCAACGAGAAAGGAGTTCCGTCTGCTAGTTTAAATGTAATGTACGTTTATTTATATAGCGCCATAAGCGTGATCATCAGGTGGTAATAGTAGCAGTAGTAGTATTTTATTAATGTCCTCAACATAACGTGATGAATAGGACAAAAGTGACCATCAGGGGTGCTTAGACCATTTATAAAGCGCCGGCTTCCAGGGGCGCTTTGTGGCGGTGCAAGCTGGGTTTCGAACACGACACGTAACGACTGTTGCTTTTTTTTTACCGACGTACTCAGGAACGCTACCCTGAGCCAACTTGAACCCCAAAAAGTAAAATTAACGCCCGAGCAGGCGACAAAAAATGATAACGATTTATCAAAGCAATTTAGTCGATAAACTCAGTAGGATAAGAGGTCCGCAGAGCAGAATGAAAGCACATGACGACTTACATCATAATCACACATAATAGAAATATATCATCGGCGTATTACTGGAAGAAACGTAGAATCATGGCAATGGTTGTAATCAGTGAAAACCAGCATCTCATTTGTTGATCGACCACGAGAAAATATTTTTTTGCTTTGGTTGTCATATGACATCGGCAAACCGCAGAGAACGTAGATCCCACAACGGGATCAAATCTTGACCACTGACCCCACAAAGGCCAACCAAGGGTAACATCCCGGAGATTTCATTGCGCCTTCGGGGATTAGCATCGTCCCCCCGGCCGTGTCTTGTTTACGACCTTGATCCTTCATCAGAGCCATTGCGTCGTGCAAATTATCATCAGAGCCGGAGATCCCGTCATAACATGTTTATCTAAATTACCGTTTCTGGCCAGCCTCCATTTTGGAGACGCCATTGGATTTATTGCTTTACCAATTATTAATTTCACGCTCATTCATTTAGAAAATGCGATAGGTTATTTATTCAATTAACTGATTTACTTACAAATATGCTCTTTGCACGCCCTCAAAACGTATCTGCAACATGCAAGCATCCCTAGGACACCACTTGAAACCACTCAAGTGAAGTAATCCCTCCGATAATCCAAACAATAACAAGTGAACAAAAGTCAAACTTAAACATGGCATGCACTAAACTAATGCGTGCTCCATAAAGTGCCCCCAATAATACCACGGCACAAGGACATGTCCCTTGGCAAAGGTTAAGCGAACGCCAAATTAGATCTGCCTAAAAAGCATCCTGCCAATTAAATATTTCCACTTACTTGGATCGAGCACGCTGGTTTCCATGAATCCTGATGGTTCCAAATCATCCTGCCAAAAGGTCGAGTCGTTATTTTTGTCCACGCATGCGGAGCTCAGAGATGGCCGGGCGGCATCTTGCATGCTCCTCAAAAACACAGTCTGTATTTTCTGAAGTCAGGACTCAAAATAGAACAAAATAAAATGCAATAAAAAAAATCTATGAATGCAAAAAAGCTGATGTTTCCAGAATTGTCAGGATCCCCAGACATTGGTCCTCATTTAGAATGTACTTTTTCAACTATTTCCTTAAAAATCAAGTCAGGTTTATAGAGGGCATGCATGCTACAAGCAACAAGCTACACTTTTCTTATGTTTGGAGTCAATACCCCATCACCATTACAAAATATCTCTATTTAGATTCAAAAGATTAAATATTAAATTCAAAATATTAATATTTAGATTTTGTTTTGCTCAAATAATTTAAATACATGTTGACCCTTATGTGCTGAAAGTCTAACTGTCTGGCTGCATTCTTCACCGACGACACAACAGACTTCTGGGATTGTGTACTGAAAATGGTCAGCTCTAATTGAGATGAACAGCCTGAAGCCTGAAAGAATATGTCACCAAAAAAATAAAAAACTATCAGGTTTTTATTTGCGAATCAATTTACAACACATCTCCGAACAACTAAAATTAGATGGTAAAATGCCAAACGTCCACTCTCTCCATAAATCAATTTGAGAAGCACAAGAAGGCGGTCCCTGGAGTCTCATTATCACTTAAATTGCACGCCACTGTGGGATCAGTAGGTTTAATCCAAAAGTCATAAAGGATACCGGCAACAATCAATTCCACTAACGCATACCAAGTACTGGGCCTGCTTGTAATAAAGACAAACGGCCTCCTGAATTCCGATAGCAATTAAATCCAGATCGCCGACTCCATCCCTGCAGACGTCCGACATGTCCTCTAGGTACCATTTGAGTTTCGACAGAGCCATGGAGATTTTCATATGATTTCCTCTGACGTGCTGAAGCGGTAGAAACACCTTTAAGGAAAAGACGAGGTCGTTAAAAGATTGTGAATAATTAAAATATGGAATGAAAAAGTCAATTTTGTTTACCTTGTATTGAGTACTCAGCACCACGATGCCAAAGTGTGGCACTCTAACGGTTCCATTCATGCGGCAGACGAGCAGGAAAAAGTTTTCCAGGACTCCGACAAGTTTTTGAAAGAGTGAACGATCCTCCAAGCCGTTCAAATGAATCAGAATTATGCGTGCTTCGTTTGTCAAAAAACAATTACGTGATTTTAGTGCGAGAAAAAAAGTTATTCTTAAGCCACAAAACATTCTTTTAAGCCCGGAAACATTACTTCGGTCTTTCTGATTTAAAGTTTCAAAATAAATTAGCCAAACGAGAAATATTCAATAAAAATCGTTTTAATGGCCTTCTTAAGAATTCAAACCTGGCTGTTTCGATATTCTATTTCTGTCGGGCATAGTCAATTCTCAAAACCCCGACCGAGCAGAGACGCGAGCAGACGAATCGAACACAAAGACATCGTAGATTTTTTGCAGATCGCATAAATAATGTTAAACTTTTTTTTTTTATTGCGACAAATTAGATTAATATTTTTTAAATTACTACGATAAATAATATCTTAAAAAAAAAGTCAATTAGACGTATCGAATTTAAGGCAAATTTTGTACGATCAAAATTAGACATTCGTTTCTGTAAAAGATGAGGGGAAGGGTAATATATCAATTGGAATTAAATGTTCCGGAACAGTTCGCCCTAGAAAATTTCTCGATGCACAACCGCAGGGAGAAAAGCTCGATGATAAATTTGTTCGATTGCTCTCGGCAGCACTTTTACTGAAGTGGTCGAATTGTCGTGATTTCGATTTTTTTGAAATGTCAGTTCTTCGTCCGAGGCAAATCCTGGTTGCCATGTTGCAGCATGTGCCGTCGATGATCTCAAGGCAGCATTGGATGACGAAGATGATCGTAATGGCATAAATTTGGGGACAGACAAGGCTCGACAGTTCCAGAAAAACGGCCTCGAGTTTAACGTATTGTCGGATTTTTTCGAGACGATTTAAAGCTGATGAATCTGAAAGTGTCGGTTGTTTAAAAATTTAAGTCGTGATCATGAGAAGTTGTATCAGTAGACTTGGAATAACTGAATGTTTTTCACAAACTTTTGAGCAAAGTGCGCCTTTCGCCAGAATGTATCACCAGCACGGATATGTCAGAGACAATATCGCCGTATAATTTTTTGTCGAAGTGATCGCATTCTTCGAATCTTTGCTCTATAAAATATAATTTCGTAGCTCGTCACTTTTAATGTGCGCATGCGTTCTTTGGTTCGCGTGCCGTTTTGTTTGCCCGAGCGAGTGTTGGCATGCTATCGGAGGCAGAAAATTTGAATTTATTAGTATCGAATAGCGAGTCTGGAAACGATATATCGTGATTTAGTTACCTTTTTCGAGACACAAAACTTTTCCGAGGTCCGATTCTAATTTGAAAGTCTTCATTTGACTGTCGACGGCCATTTCGAGAATTGCCTCGAGTAACGTCTTGTCTGTTCTCTCTGGCTCGTAAAGCCAGTTCAAATCATCGAAGGCAAGGGAGTCTCCAGTCGAGTCCGATTTAGTGGCAATTTGGTAAATGAAGACGCAGGCAATCATGGAGTATATTGCAGCCTTGCAGAGGAGATCAACATTTGTGAACTCCCGCGATGAACTTCCATTATTCCTAGAGTTAATACATGGCCTCGAACCAAACGTTCCACGTCGACCGAAGCTGTCTGTTTTAGCGCATCCTGATTCAGATTTATTCGATACTCCAACTTTCGTTTTCCTCCACTTTTCTAGGTGATTTGAATCTCCTAAGGCACTCTGCTCTGCTGACAGCAGCGAAGCACGTCCTCGTGTTTCTCTCGACACGATCTCGGGAGAGTGAGCCAGCGTCGAATGAGCAAAATCCGAAAACGATAAGTCAAGAGGTGCGGCGGAAAGAGTGGTATGACAATGTCGCAGCTGAGTAAATGTCGAAGGGGGAGCACTTCTTGCGAAGGTGAGAACGGTTGGCGAGCGACTTTGATTGGGAACAGGAGAGTTATTCGACGAAGATCGGAGTTGCGTCTCCGTCTCATCGGACTTTGAGCCGAGCTGGCTCGGCTGAGAATACAAGTTGGCCTCCGCGTACAAGCCTTGGAAAGAGTAGTTGTCGCAACTGGAAAGGGTTTTCAGGAATTGAGTTTGAGTTTCGTCGAAAAATGGGGCATTCTTCTTTCTTCTGAGGAGGCCTAAGATAATCTTGAGCTTGAATGAAGTCCTGTTGAGACGGCACAGCAAGCCAACCGAGTCTACGAGCAGGAGTAGAACAAAGACGCATTTATTGAGCACGTACTCTTGCTCATTGAAATTCCCTCCAGGGTCACTCGAGAATTTTCCTAGCTGAGGAGGAAAGTAATCAAAGACCTTGATTTCTTCGTCTTCCTCTTCCTGGTAATAAATGTTCTTATTCGAGGAGTGGAAACGAGCGCTGACGAATTTAACTTCGACTTCCTCGGTTTTGACTGGCGCTGTTTGCCGGTGATTCGAAATCGACCCATTTCTGGAAGGTCCCAGAAGCTCAAGTGCTTGGAAGAGGCGGTTCTGGATTTGCCTGATGAATGTTTCCGCCGAAAGGAGGTTCAATTTCTTCCTGGAAAGCAGGGAATTTTTATAATTGGCGGAAAATACTTTTTAAGGGCTGATCGTCGCGTGTAAACACGAGGAGAAATGAAACATAACCGAGGAGATAATTGCAATTTAGCTGAGTTTCATATTTCAAGTGAAATATAAAAAAAAACTTTTTTGAAATGTTGTTTTCAATTAATCATCCTACCATGCAATTATTCTCTTATCTGGCTTCCTCAGGGTCTTAATTGTGGTCGTTAGGTACTTGAATTGTAGAGCGTGAAATAGTAATGACCCAAAAATAGAATGGGATACTCACTTTGAATTTATTGGCAGAATCCCCTCTTTGGGTATTTCGTCGGTTAGCCCGAGCATGTCTGCCACTATTCTCCGATTCTCCTGGGGGCTAGTATTCCTCATTTCGAGTTTGTTTACTGCCTCATCAAAGAGCGAGTTTAAATACAAAAAGGATTTGGACTTTTCTAGACCCACAAGAAATTTATTAATCGCAGAGGACGACTTTCTCCCTAACTCGTACAATCGATTCGGGCCTTTTCGGAAGCTTGCCGACCGGTTAATTTGGTCGAGGAAGTTTTGAAGCCTCACCGTGTGAGGCCGTAAGAATCGGTGCAGGTCCGCGGCAGAAAAAGAAACATGCGGGCAGGTGGATGATGCGGATTGGAGGGGATTACGATGATCTGAAGCGGTTCGAAAAAGAGCAAATAATTCCGAGACGGAATCCGATAAGAGATCGGTCATCGCCTCAGGATTACTGGTTCCGTCTACGATCGGTCGGTCGCTCTTGAAGCTGCGGCCAGTGCCGCTCGTGGTGGATGTGTCTTCGACCGACTGCGAAAGGTTGAACGGACGGGCGGATGGATGAAGAAGATTCTCTTCGGCCTGCCATCGATATCTGTTACGCGAGCTTACGATGTCCATCTTGTCTCCGTCACTGTCTCTTACGATAAATCCGTGCAATTTTTCCGGGCTCGCCTCGGGACTTCTTTCCAGATGCCGGTGACACGGAAGCGATGGTCGGACCGGGGAGCGAACGTTGAAGAGGAGGCAGCTTATAATTACCGTGGTAAGATATAAGACCGGGAGGATTATCTTTGTCACGGCGTGAGCTAGGAAAAATTTAAGGATGACGCCTTTATTTTATTTTTATGTCTTTTGATATATTGTCCTGAAATTTAAAAAAAAAAAGAACTGTCTTTGAAATAAAGATTGGAGAAAATTATCCTCTCGTGAATTGTCAGAATGATGCTTTGTCATTGAAGCGAGATGGCCATTAACAATAAAGCGATCGTTACGAACTCTTTTTTCTTTCCAATGTCAGACGAAGCCTGGCATCGATTCCAGTGATGGCCACTTATTTCAGAATAATTTAGACAAATTTCGTGCTGATTTTGTCTCTAATGATGCACGTTAGTCCTAGACTCTAATTGATTGATTTCAGATCGATCTGAAACTGATCTATGAGCCCGAACTTGTAGGAGCGAAGGAATTAATATTAACAATATATTATTTTAATAAAATTATCAATGTTATTATTTAAAAGAATTTCTTTAAATTCAGTTGGACGTTGTTTTTTCCGCAAAGAAAAATAAATATTCAATGCTGTTGTCAACTCGAACGCGCCCGCTCGGCCATGTTTATATTTTTTCCTGTCCAATTATTATTTTCATTTCGCCCGGTCACGTTTCTATTGATTACGCTTCGCGAAAAGGAAACAAAACTTTAAACAAAGCATTACAGAGTAGCAGAAGGGTATTCTTTATAAAAAAAAAAAAACAAAAAACAAATCCAAAACAAAAAAACGAGAAAATGAATCATCTAAAGCAAGGATGAAAAAAACCTTAATTTCCAGTCTCGGTGGATTCAATTTGTCGGTGAGCATCGTAGGAGTTGTGAGGTCGGCCTGGTCATCAGTCTTTCTGTAATCATCGCCTGGGATTTGTATGTTCATCTTCGATGGACTCTCCAGACGTTTCGTGTTTCCCAGGTCTTGGGGGCAGAATCTCCGCAGAAGACCGGGCAGTAAATCCACACATCTGCAAGGACTGGGGTCAGAGAACCTGAAAATGATTCTGTTACAATTGTTGTAGCGCCGAAGCTCATGGTAGTAGTCCCGTGTCGATGACAAAAAGAACATAACGATCGTAAAACCGAGAATAAAGATGACCAGGCGACTTTCCCGGTAGATGTTCAATGCACCATCGTCGCCAAATTGGAAAATGGCGTCTGGCTCCCCCCCGGGGAGGTGGAGCGCCCCGCCGCCGAATTTGCGTTCGTTTGTGGTTCGATTGTCAGATGTTTTGTAGGCGAGAGAAGTCATAATTTTCCTATAAATTTCTTCGCCGTCGTCCAATAAAACTTCAAACGCCAGATGAAATTCGAGTTGGTACTCTTCCTCCGCTTCTTGAGATTGAGTTTCTGGTCGATGGCCGAACCACTCCGCTTGTGAACGGAGGGGGTGTTTGGGGCTCATAGGGTCGTAGGTCGGTTTCTGACCCTGAAGTGGGTGATACCGCTTGAGGGAAGTTTGAAGGAGTTTTTCCTTCCGTTTACGGCGATTGGAACGATGACGGTCGAGCAGGTGTGCTGGACCTGAGGAGGATCCGAGTGGTTGGCACGGAAAGGTGAGGGTGAAGTTGAACTCTGGAGGGCAGGCGACCAAAAGGTCATACCTCAGGATTTCCTCGTCTTCTGTCCAATCGTTTATCACTATGGAGACGAAGCCCGGGCACTCGAGCAGACGACCTGGCAGACGAAAAAGCAAATAAAACGTTGGAAGAGGGGATTTCAAAGAACACGAATTCACATCTCTCACTCTCTCTACGCACGCACATCCCTGGGGTTTCCCGGGTTCTTTGTAGTTTCGCTTTTGGATTTCGGTTTGCTCCTGCCGGATTGCCGGCTTATTGAGAGTTGTTTTTTTTAACCGGAAAATATTTGGAATTATTCGCGGGCTTTTCAGAGGAAGAGATGATGATGATGATGACGATGACGATGATGATGATGCTGATGATGGATTTAGTAAAGGTAAATTCGAATCGAAAGAAACATTAGTCATGGACGTCATCACTCGGCACCAACATCGTCATCATCGTCGTCGTCGTCGTCATCGCATGAAGAGTCATGGTCCTGGAAAGGGAATAAGAAACCTCCGCTGACATGTTTCCTCTTCCGGATAATAAGGATCAACGATTCTTGGAGGTGCTACGTCAGCCTTCTTCGATGTCACGATGACGGTGATGACGACGGCAGTGATAACGATGACAAAGATGTTGACTGTGAACATGCCCATGACGATGTGACACTAGGAAAAGGAGAGTCCATGACAGTGGGGTTGATGACGACATTGGCGAGGATAACGAACACAACGATGGCGAGCATGTTCGTCCACTCCCGGCTCCAAATGGCTACTTGGAAGATGGCGATCGATTGACCGATAGCATCCCTGGCTTCCATTTTCCGCTTCTGGAGTCGACGAATTTCCAATTTCGCAAGCTCACGATTTACACGGCCTTTCCGGAGTGTTTCCGAAAGATAAATTTAAAGATCGTAAAGCCACTCGTCGAATTAAAATTAAAAAGTAAACAACCAATCGGGAAAGGGGCACCAAAAAAATGGGAGGAGTTTTTGAGGGTGCGTTTTTGGCCGTCGGGTCGGCGTGACCAGGTGGAGCGTGTGACGCAATAAGTCAAAGGGCTCCATTTCTAAGCAGGTTATTATTAATTATGGGTTATTATTAATTATGGGTTATTATGAATTATTATTAATTATGGGTTATTATTAATTAGTATTAACTATGGGCTATTGTTAATTACTATTAATTATGGGTTATTATTAATTATTATTAATTATGGGTTATTATTATTTATTATTAATTATGGGTTATTATTAGTTATTATTAATTATGGGTTATTATTAATTATTATTAATTGTGGGTTATTATTAATAATTATGGGTTATTATTAATTATTATTAATTATGGGTTATTATTAATTATTATTAATTATGGATCATTATTAATCATTATTTCAATTAATTACATTTGTTTAAGTAAGTCAAAAGTGATTTTATATCAACAATCAAGGGTAGAGTCTCGCGAAAAATTGTTGCTCCAATAAAAGATTTAATCGAAAACGTCAAGAATTTATTTTACCGGCGTCTGTTTTGATCTGAAAAGTTCCTTTACGAACTTATCTACGAACAAAGGAGGCATTAAAGTGAATTTAGATTATAAAATAACAAAATAATGCTCCTATTAAGATCTGCGATCGTTATTGTTTATGTTAATAACTTCGTTATCTGTCATATTCATCTGAAATCAAAGGGAAACCCAAGCCAATGTCCAGAAAGGACCGAGGGATGGTCCACCTAAAATTCTATTCTGATCTTTTATAGCATCCTAGAGGCACTAGTGGATCTGCTTTGATTACTGTTGTATATGTGTGTTGAATTTTAATATTATTAATAATAGTGTGTTGTATATGCTGCTGTTGTTGTTGTTGTTGTTGCTGTTGTTGTTGTTGTTGTTGTTGTTGTTGTTGTTGTTGTTGTTGTTGAATATTGCCGCCACAATGTTGCACTGTTGCGCGTTGTTGTTTCAAAGTAATTATTCAACTTCCAACGATCATAAATAGCAATTTTCCGCTGATTTGAAAACATTGCATCGTTCAATTCTGAAATTAAAAAAAAATTTTTTTTGACACGGTATGGCGATGATTCTGACGACACGACGACGACGACGAAGATGATGCCGATGTCGACGGTGGTGATGGTGATGCTGATGATGATGCCGATGTCGACGGTGATGATGATGATGATTATGATGGCAAAGATGAAATATAGATGACGTGATAGTCTCAATGGATTTCTTCCAAACCTCCTTATGGCCAGGGATAGAAAAGGTTTTCAGTGGGTGTGCAATGGAGTGGTTTATGATACCCATCCATCTATTCATGCTCGAAATCCGACATTCTGCTCGCTAGTTCATTCGTTAATTCACTCATTCATTCATTCATTCGTTCGTTCGTCCGTCCGTTCGTCCGTCCGTCCACCCGTCCGTCCGCCCATCCGTCCATTGCCTAGTCTGTGAATCCCCAACAAGATTCATAATGGCCCACAACAACGACAAAATTCTTCTTAAAC
>MPNW01001004.1:0-13799 GCA_011800805.1 Hirudo medicinalis
ACCTCTCGAAGTGGAGATGTAAGGAAAAATGATGAAATGCCAAACTCATGTTGACAGTTTCCTCCCCACTGGGGATTGGTTCTGTGAGGTCCTGCTTTCTTGATTCCTCCATGAAAAGATGGATGGACGCACGGGTGAATGTGATTCATCTCCTTCCTCGATGATGTTAAGTGACTCCAATTAAGCGAATAATTCGTGACGAAGAATGTTGTCTTCAGCCTTCTTTTGTATCTTTCAGTCGATTGTATATCGTCGTCGTCGTCGTTGTTGTTGTTGTTGTTGTTGTTAAAACCAAATGCAAAC
This sequence comes from Hirudo medicinalis, assembly GCA_011800805.1. Classification (NCBI taxonomy): domain Eukaryota; kingdom Metazoa; phylum Annelida; class Clitellata; order Hirudinida; family Hirudinidae; genus Hirudo; species Hirudo medicinalis. The sequence continues at coordinate 304 of MPNW01001004.1, forward strand.
CGATCGATCGTAAAAGTAAGCGATGAAAGAAATAAAACCTAAATTCAAGCAGGAATAATAACAAAAATAATAACATTATTATAAAATAACAACAAAATATTATGCAACATAATTTATAATAATTTGTAATGTTATATTTTAATGGAAATCATTCTCCACATCAAACGCTGCTTTATGACGGCGTCAGAAGTTTTTTATCAGTCGGCCCCAAAAGTTCAAGAGGTCAGAGATGAAAGTTCACCCTGATAGGAAGGAGATGAAATTTAAATGTGCATTGGAGGCGCCCGAGGCTTGATCAGCGTAATTGGAATATTTACATGAACAGTTTGTTGTGCAATAGAAGTTGAAGTCATGGATGAATGATTTTTATCCACGCTTCACTGATTCCTTTGTGAGTAAACGTCTTTTTAATTATTCGTGAGGATGGGCAAGTTGTGATAGTAGTGATGATTGTAATGAAGGTGATGACACTTTCGTTAAAGGTAGTGATGACGTAAGTAACAAATTATATTTAGAACATCGCCTCATTTGCATATTACAAATAATAACTTGGTTTAATTCACAGGAAAACAACTAAACATGTCACAATAATTATTAATTATTCTTATAGAATCTCTGAAAAACCCAACTTTACGAAAAGCCCTTTCAAACATCCACTTTCGTTTCCTTCATTAGAGATGTTCCGCATCATTGAACTCCCGATGTGAGTGGTGAGTAATCAAGGCGGACAAAAAGCCGATTTCTGATTGGCTACCTGTGCCCAGGTAGGCGGGTCCTCTAATCAAGGTGCATATAAAGGTGCGCACGAGAAAAAACTGAATGTGTGATTTGTACTGAGTGCTTTTTTTGAGAAGTTTGAGAATTAAAAAAAATTAGTAGTACTTGATATTTTTAACTTAAGTTACAAACACCTGTAGCTTTACCTGCATTGAAGGTATGATTATTTTGAAAAGGTGAGCTTGACGCTTCTAATACCTACTTCTCAAACTTAGGAATTATGGTTTACATTTATCTATACTTCAGATTAATTGTTCATTATAATAATTTATGCTAATGAGGTGATCGGAGAACCGTTCACAAGGAAGAAACGCAGTGGAATGTTGTTGTTGTTGGTCTTTGTTGAAAGCATTCGTCGCATTCATTGTTTTGTTGTTGTTCCTTCTCTTTGTTCTCCTCTGTTTGTTCTTTGTATTGCGTCTCCTTGAATTTCGTTGTATTATTATGTTTGTATCATCATTCATTGTATTATTATGTTTGTATCATCATTCATTGTATTATGTTTGTATCATCATTCATTGTATTATTATGTTTGTATCATCATTCATTGTATTATTATGTTTGTATCATCATTCATTGTATTATTATGTTTGTATCATCATTCATTGTATTATTATGTTTGTATCATCATTCATTGTATTATTATATTTTTTCAACTATTATGTGCACACTGTCGAATCTCGTTGTAAATCATCAACTCTTGTTGATCATTCCCACAACACAAATTTCAACCCGATTGCTTCACTCGATTGGTTCTTACTTTCACTCATGAATATTCATGTTGAATAATTATTTTCTTCATTTAATTGGATCAACGTCGTCAAATTGAGCGATTAGTCTTAAAGAGACATCATCACCATCGTCATCATCGTCATCATCGTCGTCGTCGTCGTCGTCATCGTCATCATCATCGTCGTCGTCGTCGTCGTCATCCCATCCACAGTTATCTTATTCCGCATCTCAAATGCATTTCCTTTTCTGATTGTCATCTGACTTCTAGTGTTTCGTGAAGAGTGGAAAGGTGATGATGACGATGAAGATGATGATGACGATGAGGAAGATGACATTGAGAATGATGACGATGACTACACGAACAGCCACCTTTATGAAATAATTAAAAAATATAATAACAGTATTACAAAGTTATACAAGCAATTTAAGTAACATCTGAATTGATGTAATAATATATTACAAATCACACAAATGCACTTCGATTTATTGCACTTAATGTCATCACTTTCTGAGCATGTTTTTAAATCATTCGAGCAGAGGTCACGTGAGACTGGGAACATTGTTGAAGATGAACGAAACTCCAACAACTTTCAACAACTTTCCGCTTCAACGAACAACTGGAATAACCACCACCACCACCACCAATAACCACGACGACGACGCCGATGACGTCATTAAGAACAAGTGCTCCGATGACGTCATATCCGGATTACATGAATTAAACGATGCTTCATCCAAGCAGACGTCATCGACGCGCGATGATGATGATGATGTTAGGGATGAAGATGATGTTGGCGAGGAAGAGGAGGATGACGAAGATGAGGAGAGAGTTTCAAGCAGCAGTGATGTGAGATGCACAAAAGGTTAGAATGCTATCATTACATGGCATGTTGTTGTTATTATTATTATTATTATTATTATTATTATTATTTCGGAATTATTAATCATGACAAAGGTGCACATAACGTTGATATTATAAGCAATATTATTGTGGTGACGTAATATTAATGTTATTTAATATTAATGTTATTCAAATATTTGTAAACGACGAAGAAATTATCGAATTAAGTTGTAAATGATAAAAAACCATCAATTGCAATGTTGTGAGGATGAAAGTTATTATTTTTTATTATTTGTCAAACCTGAGGCAGTCAGGAAGAGGATCAGCATGTCTCAGGGGAGGATTATGATGATGATGATGATGATGATGATGATGACGAGGACGACGACGACGACGATGATGATGATGATGACGAGGACGATGATGATGATGATGATGATGACGACGACGACGACGTGACGATGATGATGATGAAAGTTATGGTAATGATTATGAGATGATATCTGTGTTGATNGATCAGCATGTCTAGGGAGGATGATGATGATGATGATGATGATGATGATGATGACGAGGACGACGACGACGACGATGATGATGATGATGAGACGACGATGATGATGATGATGATGATGATGATGACGACGACGACGACGATGATGATGATGATGACGGTGACGATGACGATAGGGATGATGGCTATAATGATGATTGATAATGCAGAAAATAATGATGCTGAGGAGAGTATGGAAGTTATAATAATACTAAAAATAGAAATGATGATGATGGTGTCTTTGATGATGATAGAATTGAATTTGCAGATGAATGAACTGAAAGTGTAAGAAAATTGACGACGACGACGATGATGATGATGGTAATAGTAGCCACTAATTTATTGCTCAACATTACAATGGAGTGATGGTGCTCATTAGCATAATTCATTCATTCATCATCGTCGTCGTCGTCGTCTTAACGAAGACGAGTGTAATTGATTGGAAAGGTCACCTTAAGGGATTGAAAGGAACTTTGACGTCTGCTGCTGTAATTACATTAAGTCTCATTTAATATTCACGATGATGATGATGATGATGACGATTATTATTATTATTATTATTATTATTAACCTCTTAATTTATTTTCAAAATATGGTATGGAATGAAATTGTCGCCGTTCGTTTTAAAATTGAAATTGATATTTTGATTGAGGAATAATTTCGACATTAGGAAGCATAAATTATTATAATTAGATGGTTCGATGCATAATTATTATAATGAGGCTAGATTACGTTAATCATCACTTCTCAACAGCATAACAGGTTAAAGTCTTGCGCAACTTGCTAACCATAAATTATGCAAGTCATAACTCGTGGTATGTTATAATATGAGAGTAAAATAATCATAATTTATTTCAGAACAAATTCCTCCCGAGGCCTCCATCTCAACAACGACCTCCATCCAATCAGACAACACCAACAACGACAACAACGTCCAGCAACAGCAACAAACAATTTCATCTTCCTTCTTGTCTTCATCTCTCCATCTTCCTCCTTCATTTCACAATCTCTCTTTCTTCAGTCCATCTTCAACTCCCATCATCATCATGCCCACACAGCATGCAATCCCCTCCTCATCAACATCGTCATCATCATCATCATCAACATTCTTCCAATCGCCAGTATCTTCGTCTTCGTCGTCATCATCATCGACACTGGTCCTATCTCAGCAGACTGTGTTCAAGGGCTCAGACAGGAGGTTCCAGTGTGCCCAGTGCAGTAAGGCTTTCAAGTTCAAACATCACCTCAAGGAGCACGCACGCATCCACTCAGGAGAGAAGCCGTTTCAGTGCGTGAAATGTGGAAAGAGATTCAGTCACAGTGGCTCCTACAGCAGCCACACAACTTCCAAGAAGTGTTTTTCATCTTCTTCGACGCCATCCGTTCTCAGCAACATCCACAACTACGATGCCCACGATGTTGTTGCTGCTGTTGACGGTGAAATAATGATATTTCTCGATGTGTTACATTCGATCGTTTATGTTCTTAACGTGAAATTATTCAAGATTTTATATTTTGTGGAGTTTTTGAAGGGATGAATTGTAATCCAATATTTCACAAAATAGAATGGGATAGTTTAATTGGGCGTTTCAATAGAACATCGTACGTGATGTTGTCAGGTGAGATTCAAGTCGAGATGCTAAAAGTAGTCTTCAATTACAGGTGTGGAAGGTTCGTCGAGTTGCCAACAACAGATTTTTATGTTGACTCCCCCTCAGCAGGAAAAAAAAATTCTCACATTTCTTTCTCCAAACATGGAAAACTTCTCCAAGAAAAAAGTCATCGTGAAACAAACGAATTCCAACAATTTGCTGCAGCAACCAACAACTCAAACATCGCATCAACCACAACTCGTACTCATACAACAACCTCCCCAAACAGCAACACAGCAACAACAAAATCAAGTCGTAAATCAGCCCACTACGAAACCCATCCTCGTCATAAAAGCAGTTCGCAATGGTCTGGGACTTCTCATCACTTCCATACAGGACTTGGAAAAGTCCCAAGCCATCGACCGACAAGAAACAACGACTAGCAGCATCAACAACAACAACAACATTAATATTAATAACAACAACAACAGCATTACTAACAACAGCACGACAAACCAGCAACAAGAGCAACACGATCCTTCTCAAAGTCAGGATTCAAAGTCAGACGATTACGACGACATCGATGTTCAACTGCAAATGGATTTGGGCGAAGAAGAAGCAGACGATAAAACTTCAAAGTCAACTTTAACTCCACCGATTCTTTCTCGAACTGAAACCACATGCCAGCGGTTCGAAACCGGCCTCGACACTCTGGCAGCGGTGGCAGAAAAGCTGAGAGAGGAAATGCTCCTCGAGGACACGAAAGGATTCATTGATGAGGACAAGAAGACCTTTAAAATCGAGGCCGAAGACATGGACAGCCAGTCTTTCTTCAACCAGGAATTGAACGCGACACCTCTCGGTTGCCTGCAGTACGATCAAGGCAGAAGATCAGTTCTTAGCAAGGACCAGAGAATGATTCTCAGGTCTTTCTACTCGAAGAATTCGAGTCCGATTGCCACTGAACTGGAAGAAATAATCAAGAAGTGTGGTCTGCCAAGGAGGGTGGTCCAGGTTTGGTTTCAGAACAGGAGAGCCAGAGACAGACAGAGAGAGAGGATAGCTCAAGCTGCTTTTGCTAGGTTGACAATTACAGAAAGTTGAATTTATTAAAGCGGCATTAATAATAGGCTTTTATGTTTTACTGTTTTTTTACTTCATAAATTTTATTTATAATAAAACAAGTAAAAAAACAAGAATTCAATATTTTAAGGGTTAAATTTCTTAGGTTCAAAAATTTCTAGTTAGGTATTTCATTACATCGTTACGCACGATTTGACAAATTGAATGAAAACGCTTGAAACGTGACGTAATTTGACGTAATGCTTTCACAAACTTTCAGAATGAAAGAAAAGCAGCAGCAAATGAAATCCTCTTTCAAATCAAGCTTCAAATCCTCATCAAGTCCTTCATCTTCGCCTGCATCATCTTCCGATGAAACTCAGCCGCTGAATCTTTCCGTCAAAAGTGATAAGGAAACGTCACTTCCTGTTTTAGATTTGAGCCTCAGAAACAAACTCAACGACTCTCCCGACAATCAACAGTCGCAGCAACATGCAACAACAACAACTTCAACACTACAGTCGCAGAGTGAAATCGTCATCTTGTTCACAGACGCCGATGCAGGCTGCAGCAACAAGAACTTGCCGAAAGTTGAGATTCCCAGCAACAAAATCTTCTTCAACAACAACAACAACGGAAACAACATTTTGACGCCCGAGTCGTCACCACGTTCAACGATGAACGACAGCTCCTACTTCTCAGGAGCTGAACTCAATCAGGACGACGCTGAGATGATTGACATCAAGAGTTCTATATACTTGCGGAAGGTGATAATAGATCATAAATAAGAAACTATAACGACGACGACGACGACGACGACGATGATGATGATGATGATGATGATGATGATGATGATGATGATGATGATGATGATGATGATGATGATGATGTAGTGCAATACATTGTGGAATGAATTGCAGCCTCTCAATAAACACGCGGGAAAAGTTGGACAGCGTGGCGACAAACCGTTGTTCTACTGCGACCAATGCGACAAAACCTTCAAGAAGCACAGTTCTTTGACTCGCCACAAGTACGAACATTCAGGTGCGTTTCGACATTTTTGGACCATTTTCTGCTAATTGTCTTCATTTTCATCCAACTTGGGTCTTAAAAAGAGGGCCACCTTTGTAGCTGCGGTCAAAGATCAAATGCCAGAGTTTACAAAGCTGTCAGGATTGAAATTAAGACCACCTTATGGGAAAAAAATTAAACGTGCGACTTTCTTGATGGGCACCGATGATCCACAATACTCCACAACACGATATTTGAGGGAGAGATTGGAAATTCTGAAATAGTTTTCATTGTGGAAAGAAGGGAGAAAGATTTTAGACTATTCCCCAGGGTCGACGTTACGTGCCCTCATTGTGTACACAACTTATGACATTAACCTCCTTCAGTATTCCAAATGTGACAATGTCACTGCGTGCTGTATGTTTATGGTATTGCTTCAACTGCTGTATGTACTGTAATACTGTAAACGGTTGTACTACATACCTCATCGTTTCTACAGGTAGGAGGCCCTTCACATGTCACGTGTGTCTGAAAGCATTCAAGCACAAACATCACCTGGTTGAACACAGTCGACTTCACAGCGGAGAAAAACCTTTCAGGTGCTCCGTGTGTTCCAAGTCATTCAGTCACTCCGGATCGTTCAGTCAACACACGAACAACCGGCATAAAGAATGCAACCCCGTTCTTGGACAATGAACTTGAGAGAGATTCTTTGTAAATTCTTGGTTTTACTTTAAAAAAAAACCCACTTGTCTGCCGAAATGCATTTCTAGTTTCATTCATTCATTCATTCATTCATTCATTCATTCATTCATTCGTGGCTTTTGCAATAAAATCTCAACTGACGATGAACATTGTAATTGGCCTAGTTGGTTCGAGAGTTTTAGAAAGTGTGTTATAACTTTTTATTTGATCTCGTCTAGTTTAATTTTCATTATTCATTCATCGTTTGGCATCTTTACCGCTTAAAGTATTAACCACCAGAAGTGTTCAAAACGTGTACAGAGGCGCGAATTCTTTTACTTTTTATGTGTGAATATTTTTTTCTGACATCTCATGACATGACGTCGTTACCGCGGTTAGAATATCTCGTGACATTTTTTTACATTTGGGATTCTCACATTTATTTCTGTATTCCTCCTAACATTTATTAGCATTTATCTGGATTCCTTCTTCGCTTTCAAAAGTACTTCGACTGGATTAAAGAGATGTTGTAAACTTGTTGTTGACGTTTTTAAAAGAAAACCTTTGTTTTTCTTTCGGTAATTTAATAAAAATCGAATAAAATTAAGCTCAACTGACAAGACGACGCTGAAGATGAGGTCGCCAAGGAATAAAAAATATTGACATTTTCAACGTCAACAACTCTCAAGCAGAATCAACTCAACGAACAACACAGAAGTAACATCACAATCGACATCTCATACAATAATCATAATTTATTCTTCCTCTTCTTCTTCTTCTTCTTCTTCTTCTTCCTCCTCCTCCTCCTCTTCCTCCTCTTCCTCCTCTTCTGCTTCTTCTTCGCTCTTTTCATCCTCCTTTTCTTCATTGTTCTCTTCATCCTTGTGCTTCAACTGGTCAAGACTCCAATCTGGCTTCTTGTCCTAATGAACAAACATCAATAAGTTGTGAATAAAGCGATAAATAATTACTTGATAATAATAATAATATTAGTTAACTCATAACTTCAATCATTACTATTCAGTAATGTTTAGCAACGAACCTTTTCTTCGTCCTTGGTGTCGACTGCAAACTTCGACTGCCCTGTGGACTTGAGGGTGGCTGCCAAGATGGGCTTCTTCTTGGGTTTGTCAAGGTCGAATTTTGTGCTATTTTTGTTTAAATGAAGCAATTAAGCATCGATGATGATTTTCATTTATGTTTGTGTTGGTAAACAAATAACATGTTTGTGTTGGTAAACAAATAACATGTTTGTGTTGGTATACAAATAACATGTTTGTGTTGGTATACAAATAAAATGCTTTTATATATTTTAGAAGCAATTTGTCAAAAACTACTTGCAAGCAAGTTTACAATAATTCAACACTCACTGAGCTTTAGCAACTTTTTTGAGCATTGGCTTCGAACTGCAAGAATGTTAACGAAATTAAATTTAAAAATATGGTTATTTGTCATTTATTTGTTAATTATTCTGAGTTATTTTCAAGACAAGCAGGTGGCAGTTGTTCTTGTGGCCGATGTTGTTGCGATACGTTTTTGTGGAAATTGAAAAACTGAATTGAAAAGCTAAATTGAAAAACCACTCACAACTTTCCTTTGATGTCGTTGACTTTGATGTTCAGTTCGTTTATCTGGAAAAGCAATTTTGCTCTCAAATGAGGTCGAAGGTGGGTGGTTGAAAATATTCAAACAAATAAACTGAATTTTAATTCCAACACTTTGTTGCTGTCAACATTTATCGCACAAATTAACATTTTCAGCGATCGATTAAAAATAAAACTAGGTTAAATTAGTAAGTAATTAAACGCGATTTGTAAATGTGACGGGAAAACTATGAGAAAGTCCGAGGGTCAAAAGGTCACCTCCTCAGTTTGCCTTCCAAGCCTGCACTCCCAATCGTACTTTTCCTCCTCCAAACGTGCCACAACAGCGTGCAACTCCTTCACTTTCTGCTCCAAGGCTTCTAGAAATTCAGAAGAAATTGTTTTCAAGTTAATATTTCATAATTCGCGAACAGAAAATAAGGAAAATGAAATAAGGAGCAAGAAATAAGGAGCAAGAAATGGAGCATCACAGAAAATAACAGTGGGTCAGGTTTGGTGTGTTCAAGGAAAGGCTTTCATAAAAACAAATTTAGTCTTTAAACACCCAATTGACAATCAATTATAATTAATTACTATTGCTAATCCAAATTACTAATTTAATTACTAATTACTAATTTACTAATCCAAACATTACTTTCTAATTAATTAATTAATTAATAGAAATGCAGTTTAATTAAATTCATCATTAATTCGGTCGACGAATTATTTGATCGCAAGTGCTTTTTTGTTTTTTTCTTCAAAATCGCAAATAAATCTACAGCGTAATTTGAAGCAAACACATTTTAATTATTTTAATTAGTTTAATCATCTCAACCAGGTTACATTTGATCTCCTGCTTCAGGAGGAATGTCCACGCAAATCTATCATCGCCTCATTAAACATCACGCAAACAATTTACACTACTCCATCTGTTGAATTACGATTAAATATTAATGTTTATAATATAAATTCTAGTCATTGATACGATAATTAATAAATTGTTTTAATGTTAATATTTATAATAATTATTCTAATTATTGATAAAATAATTACACGATCGTTTCGTTCAGCATCAGAACCTCGTCGACTGGCATGTATTGCAACCACACGTAAAAACTTGCATCAAGTAATTAAAGAATCAACATAAAAAGTAATTTTCCAAGCGAACTTTGATCAAGTCCGTCCAGAGACAGCTTTGGCACTCTGGCCTCGATGGCCTTCTTCTTCTCCTCAGCCTCCTTTTCTTGTTGCTTCTTCAGTTCTTCTGCAGCTTTTTGCATAATGAGTTGCTGGAAATGATTAGTTTGTATTTAATTCAGCGTGATTCACCGATGAATTTCAAGCATTCGTTCATTCATAATATAAATGCATAAAATGCATTGAAAAGGGGAATTGTAGATTGAACGAGTGTACGACGGTGGTTCGCTTCGATTGCTAATATTAATAATTATTATTAATAACAACTTATTATGTAATAAAACCTAATTTTAATGCAAGTCTTCATCAATAACGATGTTAGTGGAAGTTTCAGTTTCCATAGAAACAAGGAAATAAGAAATGCTAAATATCGAATTTGTTTCTAAGGACGTGTAATAAATTGTTACAATTGTTGTAATCACATGGCAGATCTTGTACTTAATAATGTGATTACATAATAATGTGATTACATAATAATGTGATTACATAATAATGTGATTACATAATAATGTGCTTACATAATAATGTGATTACATTCACGGGAATAAATGTGTTACTACACCAGTTTCCAACCACAAATTCACCACAACTCACTCCTCAAAATAAAAATATTAATAACAATAATTTTAATCGTCCAACCTTCAGCAACTTTTTCTTTTCAGGGGTCAAACTGATCCCCTTCTTCTTCTTGGGTTGTTTCTGTTGAAACAACAAACAATTCTAAGAAACCCCTCGAGTCCAAAATCATTTCAAAAGACTTAGTAATGAACTTTAATACTACTACTACTACTACTACTACTAATAATAATAATAATAATAAACTTAATAAGGTTAATAATAATAAACTCAAGCAATCTCAACAACTCCGAAAAAACCAGGCGCTGGGAAAAAAGAAAAGTCGAACAACTCACAGCAGGTGGCCTGAAAAAACAAATAAAAACCAACTCAGCATCGTTAGAAATCAATTTTAAAACCACAAAATTAACTTCTTAATTAAGCAAATAAAAAATCTCTCCTCAAGAAAGAGTAACAATTAAAAGATAAGCTCTTGATTTAAACTCCGCTTACATGTCGAACGTGAGGTGATGATGATGATAGGACGCTTAACTCGATTCAAGACTCGAAAAGCAAACCGGGGACTCGACAGAACGAGAATGAGGAGAAACGATCCCAACCGGAGAAGAAATATTCGAGGAAAGAAACTTTTGCAGCCGCGGTCGGTTGCTGTTGCTCAGCAGAACTCGAGAGGAGATGAGAGGAGGAACTTCGTAGCGTGCAAGAAGGAGTTCACGCTCGATGGTCTGTGCACGCAGACTGAGGCATTTATGAACCCAGCATAGGAATATTTACATAGCAATCGGATGAAAATTTTCAGGGTGCCGATACTGGAGAGCATCATAACCGTGGCCGACACCATAGTAACCACAACACTATCATCATCATCATCGTCGTCGTCATCGTCATCATCATCATCATCATCATCATCATCACCATCATCATCATCATCATCATCACCACCACCATCATCATCATCATCATCATCATCATTAATTGAGTGACGATGAAAGAATATTGTGCTAAAGATTGGATGTTCAAGATAAGATTTGAGCCTGCTGAGCTTAATCGAGCCTTGAATATCACGTTGCTAACTAATTTCTAGGCTCTGGTCTGCATAACAATAACAATAATAAAAAAAAATAATATAAAAAAATAATAAAGTTACGAATAATAAGAATAATAAGATAATAATAATAATAATAATAATAATAATAATAATAATGACCATGTTGATTAATAAATAATAACATTAATGAAACATTTTCATTACGTAATATAATGCAATTATTATGCAACAACAACAACAACAATAGTAATAATAATAATAATAATAATAATAATAATAATAAAAATAATAATAATTTATAATCAACGACTGATGATAATTCGTTAGTCGTGGTTATTAACTTGGGCTTGATTAGCAAACTCCTAATTGAGCGGCCACGAAAACCATNATGGATGGATGGATGGATGGATGGATGGATGGATGGATGGATGGATGGATGGATGGATGGTAATAAAAGAAATGAAGAGAACTAGTAATTTTCCAGGTGTTTCTTGTTATAAATATTGATGAATGCCTGGCTAATCATTTCATTCTACAATCTTAATTAAGATTAAAAGCATTTTAATTGGCCGTTAATAACTCATATCCTTAATCAATTAAGTAATTATGGAGTTAGAATGATTAAAGAATTTATTAGTTTAAAATTAATTAACCTAAATAATAATCATGACAAAATTAATAATGATGATGATAATTTTTATAATGATGATGAAAATAATAATAATATTAATAATGATGATAATGATAATAACATCAACCTATCGACATTCATTGAGATGTTGTTTGAGTCGTCAGTCAGTAGTTGAGTATGTTGCAACATTTCACGCATTCAACTTCTTCAGCTTCCTTGGATCTATAAATAGATCCTTATTCTGTTATTCTGCCGAGATGAATAGCGAAGGTATGCCGAAGAGGACGACGACGACGATGATGATGATGGTCGTGATGATGATGACGACGACGATGATGACGGTGGTCGTGATGATGACGACGACGACGATGATGATGATGATGATGATGACGACGACGACGACGACGACGATGATGATGTTGATGATGATGATGATGATGATGATGATGATGATGATGATGACGGTGGTGATGGCAAATTATGATTAAATAATGCTATTTTATGATTGAATGACTGAAATTGGTTTCACATGAATGATTGGTGAATTATGATTGAGTGATGCGTTATGAATGATTGGTGAATTATTTTTACGAATAGAAGAAATAAATCACTAGCCACTTGACCGTATTGTTACAAATGAGGCTCAAGTGAAGGTGGTAACTCATGTCACATTTGAGGAAATTATTCAAACTTTATGATTACGGGTCAAGCAGGGCTCGGAATTAATCCTTCTTGACCCTGGCTGAGGTCAAGTGGATGACCTTTCAACATGGGGTTTATAATTTATGAATGTACAGTATGTAGTTGGAGAGGTATTTGGCAAAATTTTAATAACAATTTGTAAACGAGTTTATCGCCGATACAAAGATTATCAAGGAATGTTTATCAATGGATCATCGTGTATTTGAGGAAATTTCTAAACCAAAATACGAAAAAAATTCGTTCGAAGTTTGTTACAAAAATATTTTTAAAAATAGTTTAAGGTGTCGAAATGATGTCAGAAAATTCTGCAAAAACAACAAGTTTGAATTCTGATTAAAAAAAAAACAACAAAACAACAAACAAAGCCAACCAACAATAGTGCATACAATAAACAGCAACATGTAATAAAGATTAATAATAATAATAATAATAATAATAATAATAATAATAATAATAATAATAATAACATTCAAAACGTCACGAAAGCTTTCGGCTCCGTGTCTCACAAAT
>MPNW01001004.1:13995-41154 GCA_011800805.1 Hirudo medicinalis
ATAATAATAATAATAATAATAATAATAATAATAATAATAATAATAATAATAATAATAATAATAATAATAATAATAATAATAATAATAATAATAATAATAATAATAATAACATTCAAAACGTCACGAAAGCTTTCGGCTCCGTGTCTCACAAATCTATCCTCGGAGCGGCCAGATTTGACCAATCAATTGGGGTCATGGCTGGCAGAGGTTCGACGAGCAAGTGCAATTACATTGCATTCGCCGACGATCTGGTTCTAATGTCAACGACGGACATTGGAATGAAAAGACTGCTGGAACAATTAGATAGTGCAATGAGAAGCACAGGACTGAGAATCAATCCAAACAAATGCGCTGCATTCAGAACAGAAACCCATTGCAAGGAAAATCGCTGGATCGTCAATCCCACACCTTACATCAAGTTGCAATCCGAAGATATAAGGGCAATATATGTCTCACAGTCTTACAAATATCTGAGGATACAGGTAGGAGTCCGAAAGCAGCCAGCGTCGATCGGAGATGAGATTCAAAAATCGCTCCATTCAATTTCAAGAACCAATAAAACCTTGCCAACGTCTTTACATTTTAAAAGTTCATTTGTTACCAAGCCTCGTTCATAAACTTACCTTTGACGAGGTATCACTCGGTTCTCTGAATTCCGCAGACACCTCGATAAGAGGAGCAACAAGGCATTGGCTACATCTTCCAAATGATGTTCCAAAACCGTTTTACCACGTTCCAGTTAATTCCGGAGGTTTGGGAATTCTTCAACTTAGACAATGGTTTCCTCGTCTTCGAGTGAGAAGATTGACGGAAATTTTCTCCGAAATAGGTCATCGAAATGATGAATTCATGACTGATGTTCTCTGATTATGAGAGAATTTCGAAAGTACGGAACAGCAGAGGCAAAACAATCGAAACAGGATTGGAAAGAGGCAGTTTCAGAGAGCTTCTACAAAACTGTAGATGACTACAGATTGAGATCATTCACCAAGGGAGTTGGAATGAGCGAGTGGATTTCAGCAGCTGTTCCGAGAATTCCATCAGGCCAATACATCAGATGCATGAAGGTCCGGGCTGCTGCACTGCAATGCTCAAGATACGAGAGGCATAATGTTGTTATGAGAAGATTGGAAAACGAATTGATTGAAAGAGGCTTCAAAACAAAAAAAAGGGCTCCGAATCCCTGCATAACAGGGACTTAAAGTACCAGATTAAAATACCAGATTTATGCGCATGGAGGAGTGACACCTACATAGTGTGTGTGACGTAGCCATTGCCTCAGATGACTACAACCCAGACCGGGTGCACGACAACAAAGTCTTGAAATATGACACTCGAGATATTCACGCTTGGATGCTGAGAAGTACTCCAGTTTAATCTCAGAGATTGCTGCCAAATGTTGGCACATTTATATGCAACTGGAGAGGAGTGATGTCCCAAAAATCGTTTGGATTTTGAAAGGTTACGGTGTTCTAAGGTCAGGCCTTATGAACATCGTAACTTCTGTTCTCATTCAGAGCTACAAGATGTGAAGGACTCACATGTGCCATCGAAGAAGGAGGACCACATCTCTGGATGTGAATTCTTGGGGACATTAGTGACATCAACATAGGTTGATGTTGTTCGGTACGATTGGCATTTTGTGTTACGGCATGTCTCTTTAATTCACATGTCCAGGGAGATCTCAGACCCTTTTGCGGCTACTAAACCTTTCGGAGTGGTTTTTCAACCTATTGTTATTGTTAATGTTTGTATGCCCGAGAAAATAAAAAAAAAATATACAAAGATGTAATTAATGATGCCATCTCTAATGAATGATTTACTTCTGCTGTAATTATATTGTTATTACATTGGTTCATTAACTCATTTTAATTTATCATTTGTTAAATACTTACGTTTTGCCACGGAACAACATTTATAAGAAATTGTTATTATTGTAATTTCTTTTAATTCCAGCTGCAATATTTTCCTTTTAAATAAAATGCCTGAAATGATCGTAAAAAGAAGAATTATGAAGAAGATATTCTCAATATATTCACGGAGACACCTAAGTAAAAAATATAACAAAATACCATCAAAACAACATCGAATTAAAAAGTACATCAAAATTACATGAAAATCAATTCGTGAATTAAAGGAGCATCAGTAATTGCTGAGAAGTTCTTAAAGCACGAACACGTAATTGCAAGCGATTGGGAATGGATTATTTCGTTGGAGGAAGAAGCAGAACTTCACTCATGCGCTTGAAAGCCGTTTGAAGAAATCCGAAAAGCTCTTAAGCAGAATTTAAGTTTGATGTTTCCCATCATCGCCTTCCGCATCCCGATGGATATAAATAGACCTGGAGACAGCCATTGAGACCAAGTTGTCTCCACGTGGAAGATCACGAGAAGGTGGGTGAAGTTTGAACATTCAACAGCGTTTAACTGTTCAGGAGTTCCTGAGTCTTGCTTTCAAAGAGGTTGAATTGTAACTTTTCTTGGGACTGACTAGGTTTTGTTTTAGTGGATCTGTAGGTGTTGTCATGCTCTTGTTGTTTCACGTCTTGTCCCAGTATTAATAGTGCAACTAAGTAATTTTATTTTCACTTTGGAATTTTCAATCATATGTACGAAAGTCGATGATCCCTGCTTTTGCAAATATTAAAAATTTGATATTAAATTGCAGGTCATAAACCAATATTTGAACGAAAAGAATTTTATTTTATTTGAACCAATAGTTGCCATGTTTTATGAGCATTTTTTCAAATTTTATAGATGTCCGAGGTTGAGGATTGAATTTTTAGCTGTGAATTTATTCCAAAGAAATTCGTGATTGTTATTTGTTATTATTCAACATTTGAAGACCAAATGATTTCTTGATGGCAAATGAACAAAAGAAACAAATGAGAAGTTAAATTGTGGAATAAAAATGGTTCAATGAGGATTTACAATCCAATATTATTTTCTTTTAAACATCTTCTCAAACAAATCGCTCAAAATTACAAAATTACTGTTTTGAAATGTAATCAACGTAATCGAGTTAATAAGGTTGTAAATAAGATTTGTTTTTATATTATATTTAATATAATACTGATATTTAATATAATACTTTCATAAAATTCCTGACAACAGTCACGATTAATGGACTTTTCAGGATTTTTCGGAATTATAACGACTTAATCAAAAACAACAAACAATCGTATTTTTCTGTATTTCAATCTGCTCTTGAATTTCCTGCACGTCCAATTCAGAACAAATCCTTCCTTATTTACTTGATCATCTTCAACAGACTTGCACTACCTGACCCCAATGAAGATACTTACAACCCTTGCACTCCTCACGTTCATCGTGGTCTGTGAATCCTTCCTTGGGGAGACTTTGGGTCGCTCGATCGGAGAAAATGTTCCGCTCCTCCACTCGAAACTCGAAGGATTTTCAAAAGAATTGGGCAAAGGAAACTTTGACGACATCGACATGGAGGAGAGGTACGTTTTCAAGGACCAGGATGATTTTCTTGAGTACATCAGAGAACTTCAGCGGCGATATGCTCTTCTTGTTGGAAGGCCAAGGTCTTTTAGTCGTTATGATTTAATTTGTTTAAAGATAAAAACTTTGGATCCTTAATCTGTTATTAAATTGTTTTGCTTCGCTTAAATTACTTTTACTGCTTAATAATGTTAATAATGTCCATCAAGTAACCTATCAATAATTGGCTGGAATGACTTGATATTTTATAAACACATCCAACATTTTGATGCTGCTCAGGTTCGGGAGGAGCGTCAGAAGCATTCCAAGAACAGGTGGCGATTACTTCTACTGAGCAACATTTCTCTCTTCTTAGATGAAATTTTTAAGCCGATTCATTGAATCAAGTAATTAAAATTGAATTATTTATTTCAAAGTTATTTTTGATGAATTTTTATTATTTATTTAGTGAAATGTTGCAATAAACGGCTGAGTTACTATTTTGTAAAAAAAAAGCATATTTTTGATTATAAATCCTTTTAAAACTCTGGTTTTAAAAAGAAAGAACTATTTTGCGACGTTTGTTGAATGAATTAATTAAAAATGTTGATGTTAGCTTTAATATTTGTAATAACAAACTCACAATACTAGTTGATAATCTATTTCCGAAACATATTAAAATGTAATTACATTAAAAGTTTACGAAAAAAAAATACATTATGACGTCTGATTAGAAGAAAATAATAATAATAAAATAATAATCAGAAATTGAATGCACCTCCATCGATGACACGACAACGAAACAAACTTAGGTTATTAAGAAACCCTTCATTTATTTTTAAATTCAAAATATGCGTTTTCTCTCGGGTATCGTAAATTTTCTGATGAGGTTTTTTTTCGTTATAAATAAAATCTACTATTTATATTTAAAATCTATTTTGACAAGAAATTGTTTATTAACAGATGTAATGCTTAAATATTTTTAAAAACTTCCATGCTCTTTTATGTATAGTATATGTATGTATAGTTACTAATTACAAACACTTAATTACAGCTTAATTATAATTTTACAAAATATAATCAAACATTCAGGCGATGAATTTTGGAGCAAAACATTTGATCAACAATTTGTTCACTGCAGCTTCATTCATCGTGGTTCTCATAAAAATGTAAAACTTCGTAATTTCCAGCGTTTGATTCTCCATTGCATTTCATTCGTAACTTGTTAAAAAAAAAATTGTTTTTAAATATTTTATCCTTGCACCTGGTTATTCACACACAAACAATTGTCTGCAGGTTCAAAGGTTCAAAGCAATCGGAAACGCTTTGAACTTTCGTTAGAATCACATTTTGACTCCAAATAATGCATTCTAATAATGCTTTCAATTTAAAGCGACTGTTAAAATATCTAACCATTGAAGTTTATGAAAACTGTGAATAATTAAAATTAATATTATTCTAAAATGATATTCACATTTTAAATGTTACAAATGTTATCATTTAAAATTAAATTATAATATTTATTCAAGTGACCAATGACGCAGATATAAATGGCAGACATGGCAAAATAAAGTAAATAGCCTCTGACTAAACTGTGACCTTAAAATTGTGATACGTGGTTATATCCTCTGGTCGTTGAATTTATATTATGCCTGCATGATTTGAATAACTAGGAAATTAAATGCCCACCAGCTGTAAATGCTGCTTTAAAAGCCGTGGATCTCAAGAATTCACCATCGGTTTTGACATCAGGTTACATTGAAACCGATAAAAGTTAAATAAAAACCAATTTTGTGTTGATAAATTTATTACAAAAAAATTAAAACAAACGTTTTAATCAAGATTTAAAACGTGAATTACAGGTCAATTATTTGAGAATTAAAGATGAAAGTTCTGCTCTTGATATGCACTTTTTACTTGCTCCAGGGAACAACGTCACATCCCAAAAGTCAGTATCTTTCTTGTCTAACATAATGTTTGAATATAAAAACAAATTTTCAGTCCGATTAAAAATAGAATTTTTATTAGGTACCCAAGTTGAAAATAAATCTGACGAGGTAATTTTTAACCTTTCACACGATCATACAAACATGCAACTAACGTAGAAGTAAATAGCTGTTAACAACTCTATTATAATATCATTCTTCAATATTAAACGTAACCAAACTGATTTTCAAATTAAAGCAGATTTATCTCAGTATTTCCGCCACCAAGAATGACAAAGGTTCTGAAAATTCAAAGTCTTACGAAGAAACCATTGCTTCAATCAACAACCACAGAATCAGGTCAAAGGGACAGAGTTACAGGGAATCCGGTAACAACTCCGCCTACAAAATCAACAACATAAGACATGAGGACGAAACCAAACTCGTAACGCAAACTTCAAAAGATGTGCAACCTTCCTACATTGTCCCTGGCGCTTATGAAAACAAGTACAACAAAAGAAATGTTCTTGCTAAAGATAAAGAAGAAAATTACGAAAGAAAATATAACAATAACAATAACAATAACAATAACCTTCCTTTAATCCGTGACCAATCTTCATCAACAATCATTCAGCTCTATGATGGCAGCGAATTTCTAGGCAATTCAGAAGCATCAGGAAATTCTACATATCAGAGAATAGATTGAAAGATTATATATTATCTTATATATTTTTGAATTTGAAGAACTTTAGCTTAAAGTTAAGCAGTTAATAAATTTAAAGTTGTTGAGCACCTGAATTTTGTTTAATCGCTCTAAAAGTTTATTGTTTTCTATGACTTATAAACAGAATTGGTCCTGCTACAGACAAACTCACAAAGCAAAATAACAAAAAAGCATTTTCCATTAGCATTAATAACATGAATATATTTGATGCTAATAATGCTAAGAGTTATTGAAGAAATCGAAAATGATTGGAAGAATATGTTGTGATAAATAAATGAATGGTTTACATTTACATTTATTTAACCTATCTCCAAGATTCACAGTACGGGACCTGGGGACAACAAAGGTCCTATTGCACGATGATTGCAAAGTGACTCTACCAGGAATAGTTGAGGCACTTTTCAAAAAGAACAGTCAGCCTTATATACTAACAGCAAAATTTTGAAAGTGATTCTATCTTGAATTTTTAGCTAGTGCAGGATTCGTAGGAGGACATGGTCTGAGGAATTTCCTCCATAGATGTTTGTAATTATTAATTAACAATGAAGCATTGATTTTTTAAACGAATTTTTATTGATGCATTAAGCATAATGCCAACATTTAGTTTAGCTGGTCTTTCGTGGGCTTGCTGACTTCCATTTTGTTCTGCTTTTGCTGCCTTTTAAATACTCTCGGTCTTCTAGTCTTGAGTGGCTGACGAAAAGTCTTGCCTGTGCCCTCTTTTTTCTCTACAGTTCTACGAGGGATGGTCTCTGCCCTGTCAGAGACGAACTTCATCTTCATTTGTCTACCGTCGAGTGCCACGTTATTAAATTTCTTCATCGCCATCGTAGCATCAGTGTGTCTAAAGAATATCACCTCTCCAGTACCAGTGCTGGTGCCGTCCTNGTCTACCGTCGAGTGCCACGTTATTAAATTTCTTCATCGCCATCGTAGCATCAGTGTGTCTAAAGAATATCACCTCTCCAGTACCAGTGCTGGTGCCGTCCTCCCTGAAAAAGACTGCGGCTTTCCTGACGACACCGATTGTGCTGAAAAGAGACTCCAGGTCCTTACCAGTCACGCTGTAGCGCAGGTTGTCGACGAGAATCCTGCACTTACTGTCGTTGGCCGACGTCTTCTTGGCGATGATTCTTCTCGCGTCCATGGGTGGCCTCTTCTTGTCTCTCCTCTTAATCGAGTCATAGTCAACCTCCATTCTCATCAATTTCGAAGTGGCCATGACAAATGCTAGGGCTCGTAAACTAAGTCAAGTACTTTAAATCTACCGATCGATGTGTTGTTAGGATAGCATGACGATTAGTCGTCGACGATCGATTTCTTTTAGCGGAAAAGACACTAAATATAAATGTTATGATTACTACTTTTTTCGATTAATTTGATGCTGACCATTTTTTTAAATTTCATTTTTTCGTATTTATGATTATTGAAGGTGATGAATTCTTGTCTCCGAGCCAGGTGCATTGAAATCCCCGCAGATAACGAACGAGTTAATATAAGTTTTTGAGTTGATATGAGCTTTACGAGAACTTTGACAAACTCTTATTAATATAACATATTTGAAGCTTATAAAATTATTAGGTAACTGAAAATTCTAAAACCAAATAAAATATGGATTCCTAATATTCAATACCTGTCAAACATTTTTAATTTTTTTTGGTTTTAGATAATATTTATATTATTTGGATTACAGAAGCTTTTCAAAATAGAATTTGTATGTTTTTATTTGACGTTACTTTTTTCAAATATTGCGTATATGTTTTGATTTGCGCTTTCTGATTTCTGTGAATAGTGAAAGCAATAATTCTAATCTGAATAAGTATTTTATTTTAAAGATTTATTAAATGTAAAGAAATTTATTTTGTCAACAAATTAATCACCATTAGGTGATATTAACGGCTTGATTATTTATCAGGCTTATATCAAATCATTCACTTTAAAGAGAAAATGAAATAAGCGAAAGGCCCTAGCATTGCAGAATGGTCCTTACCTCAATTTGCTGTCCTTGGTTCTTGTTGTTGCTAATAATTTTGTGTCATCCTCTGATCTTAGGCTATCAGATATTAACGGAACTCGATGTGTCGGATGCACGAACTGTTAAACTAGGTTAACGATGCTGTTTTCAATGATATTTTCGTTAAACTGAGTTGAGAGGCTATGAACAAGATAATCACGATATTAATCACTGAAGCTGCTAAAAACACATTGCAGCTCTACACCCTTTTTCAAGATCTGTTATTTAACAAAGTGAAGGTCTCGTTAAGCTTTCTTACAAGAAACTGACTGATACTCTTGGTTTACTAATGCAAAAGATATATTAATTCCATCAAATTCAATTGTGACATTGTACATGTGCATAATGTCATGAACACTGAACTTGGAAAAGTGGCTGTTGCAATCTATCACTCCATGTAAAAGAAACAGTTTATACGATATTCCATAATTCCAGGAAGAAATTATGCCTGGGTGATCTTTCTACATGTATTGCTGGTTCTCTCACATCCCATGTTGGCTTTTGTAGGTTTCTTGAGCTTATTGTGGACGAACATCTCTCTTTCAAATTGCACATTCAGCACTTAATCAGTAAGATTTCCAGTAACATTGGCATAATTTCACGCATAAAAAATACGCTATATTAATACAAAAACAACTATCACTTTACATCCATCTTTATGTATCTTTATTTATCACTTTACATACTCCCTCTTACATCCATATCTAAATTACTGCAACCTAATCTGGGCGTCCATTTGCTCTACTATCTAACGTCCTTTACTAATTCTTCAAAAAAAATGTTTACGTGTTCCGTTATGCTTCCCTTGCAATACTCACACACAGCCTGTTTTTAAACAATTAAAGATATTTAAAGTCCATCAAATAAATCACTTTCGTGCAAGTATTCTCATGTATAAACTATATGTTGCCTGTTCCATTTGATCCTGTGTTTTCAAAGATCATCTGTGCATTCGCATAACGTGCGTTCATCTCAAAATTACAGACCTGTTTTTGCTAAATCCAATATCAAACGTCAATTCTTTGCCTGTGACCAAGAATGTATGCTAGGATTCCACTAAATATTACTAATCAGCCAAACTTATATGCTTTCAAACGTCTAATTAAACAGCTCAGCATAGACTCACCACTGTTTCTTAACCAATTCCATGCACTAACATTTCTTCACCCATTAAGTTCATGCTTGGTATTGGACGTCCATCAGCGGGAATTTCCCCCCTTAGGAATTTCTATTCCGGTTATCACTTCAGTCTTTAGTTGATTTAGTTGGTTTATTTTGATTCACGAAACTTAAATTTCAATAGGCATGGAGGTTATCAGACTGTGTTTTCTAATTTTCATAATTTTCCCAAAATTTTCTGTTCTTCATGTTTATCCAAGCTTTGTTTCCTTGGTTTGTTTATTTTAATTTTTAAACTGTTCGCTGTCAATCTATTTATAGTCTCTCAAGGCCATTCTAGTCATATTCTAAATTTTTTGAATTGAACTATTAATTCTTCATTATTGTTGTCCATATTTTCTTTAGCCTTGGGTTATTGGAATATTTCAATGTTAGGTCTTTAAATTAAGTCAAATTTTTAAAGCTAATATGAAATGAAACCGAACTTTATCAACCTTCTTCATAAAATATGAAAATTAGTTTGAGATTGTGAACTTAAACAAAAAGCCATTCTATGAATTATTCCATAAAATTTAGGAAGAATTTAATGGTACTAATTGATTATAGGAAAAGGCAACGGAATGAAAGTGTCTGCAGAAAAGTTTGAAAACTTGCAAAGTCACGTTATCATCATGGAGCATTATCTTCTTATAGGTTCCCAGTTAGTCTAACCCTATTCAATGCAACATGCAATTAAATTAAAGAGTTCAAAGTTTTTCGAAGTATAATAAAAATTAATGCTGAAGAACTTTTAAGATCTTCTTTTATGCGACAGTGACGTCCTTTACAACATTTCCCTGGCGAACCTGAGCGTGTTTTCAGTGAGTTGTGTTTTAATTAAAGTCATTCAAACATTTAAGTTATTTATTAAGTTAATGAGTCAACACCATTTCAAGAATTATTTTCATTAATTATTTTCGAAGAAGTTTGAATGGCCATCAAATGAGGACGACAAAAAAGTGTGTGAAGCAGGACAAGAGGCCGAGGTATGTGTTACCAATTATAATTGGTATAATTATAACGTATAATTATTATACTTATGACGACACTTATGTTTGACCATCGATCGCACGACATAGCGTTTCATTGCTGATCTCAGCACAATTCGGAACGTTACCACTAAGTGCAACAGAGCAGAAAGAGGGCCTACCTCGTCTGCCTGGGCGTCGGTTAGCGAATGGTAAAAGGTTTCGCTTTGGCGTGACTGTTAGGAGTTCAAATTCTACTCCGCTCGCAGAGTTTCTACCAAATATTATTTAAGTTTATTATTTATGTACTACTGTATGTTATTAGCGTTATATCGATTCGAGGGACTCCTTGATGCCTTTCTGCAGTTATATTATTAGACGTATGTTTATTAAACTTTTGCCAATGTTTTTCAGAAATGTATCAATGTTATCAAAATTATTCTGGAGAAATCTAACCCAACCGCATCGTCGAAGGAATTTCTCGTTTGTGGGACAAATGCTTTCAAGCCAATGTGCAAAGAGCTGGCTCATGGAAAGGTTGATATAAAAATTAAATGATATTTTATGTGTTAGCATTTTTTGCTTAATCTGCAACCTTCATTTTGTCGTTGTTTGGATTGGACGAAAATGTTGTGATATGTAGATGATTGGATCATTTGCAGCTGAGATTGTTCTCAGCTGCAAATGATCATTTCAGTTTTACTGAAGTTTAACGACTATAATTTATTTAGTAATAAAACATTCGTATTAATAATCTCTCCTAAATTAACTTAGACGCATTATTAATTGAATTACACTATAGAACTTAAAAAGTCGATCAAGGGAGTTTTACAGAACCCATTTAACTCATTTATTATGTTATTCTGGTTATTTTATTTCCACACTTATTGCTCATATTGTTCCAATGTTTTCGTGTCAGGGTTAAGTATTTAAATGCGATAAATGAAAATATAAATTATGGTGATTGCCATTATGATTGAATTATGAATTTATAATTAATTTTGGACGTTCATTTTTTTAAATATTCGTATTAGATCTGTCAATGACATGTTTTCTAACTTGAAAACCCTTGAAATAAAATATTTATCGATGAATTTAATTTGATGATTTGATTTCAAAACTTCAGTCAGGGTTTAAACGATGATGTGATAATAGGTATTTTATGATCGTCAATAAAAAGGATGAATTAGACAAATGATGTGTTGTCTGCAAATTAACAGGACAGTGAGGAATACCAACTGATTAATGACATCGAGGGCAGAGCCATAGCTCCAAGTGACCCTGACTTTACCGTCACAGCACTTTATTATGGTAGGTCTTGAATTTCCGACCTGCTATTCTCACCACGTCAAGCTTCTTTTATCTCTTTAACTTCAGCTAAGTTGCAGTGGTCATTTCAGGCAACAAATTGTTCTCAGCTTCAGAGTTCTCGAACGAGCCTCTCATCTATAGTTCTGAACTCAGAACCCAAGCGAAAAATTTGTATTTACTTAAAGGTTGTTTGTTAACAATTTCTAGCATTTGCTGCTTTTCAAACTTTGATTCAAATATAGTTTTAGCAAAACTTAGCTTTCGTCTTTAAAATGCTCAATTGAAATTGACTTTAATTTTGCAGATTAATCTTTAGTAATTAAATATTTATTAGCTGTGATATTTAGTTCTATTAATACTAATTTTAAATTAAGTTAATTATTACTCTGTAATTATCTAAAATTAATTAATTAATTGTTAGAACCTGTTTTTGTGGGGTCCATGACTTACCAGGGTATGGTTTATTTCTTCTTCAGGGAGCTGGCCATGGATTACAATTGTGAAACAGTGAGTGAAAACATTTTCATTCAAATAAAATTTGTAACAATTCTTAATATTTTTAGGCAATTTTTTCAAGAGTGGCACGACTTTGCCCCAATGACAAGGGCGGGAAAATGATTTTGAAACAAACATGGACAAGCTTTTTCAAAGCCAGACTCGTTTGCTCAATCCAGGGAAAATTCCCGTTTTATTTTGATGAAATTCGTTGAGTAAAAGTACATTTCTATTGTAATTTTGTCATGAAATTACCAAAGTTATTCTAAAAACGTTTAATGCGGTCTGATATCTTTGGATTAAAACTGAATCTCATGATATAACTATTCAATATTATTTCATGTAAGTTGACCTACAAATATTGCAATTATCCAAATTTGAAATAACATTAATAACAATCATGGTAATTTAGAATCAATATCAGAAGTTGGGCAAGGAAATGCATTTGCCTCATCGAATGATGCCAATGACATCCTCTACGCAGTTTTCAGCACTCCCAGGTAAATTTAATTCTGCTAGTATTTTTTTACGATCAGTCGCACAATAATTGTCAATTGAAAAAATTTAAAAACGCTGTAGAAAATGTTTAGCCTCCATTATCTTCTATTTATTTATTTGATTAAAGTACATTGCATAACTAAGATGATTTGGATTTACCATTATCTTCCTCATCAGACACGGTTTACCAGGGTCAGCAGTGTGTGCATTCAAAATGTCGGACATAGCTGATAGTTTCAAAGGAAACTTCAAAGAACGAAGGAAAGGTGAAAGCTTTTGGTCCACTGCAAGAAATGTACCCAGGCCACACCCAGCCGCTGTGAGTTATTTCATGGAGTTAAAAATTTGGAGAAGCGAGGAAGTAGAACTAAATTTATAGCGCTATTAATCCCGAAAGCATTTGGAACTGTTCGAATTCCAATTCCTAAGGAAGTCATGGTCGACACGAGCTGGATTGCAGGACGCATTTTGACTGTTGTAACGTTTTGCAAGTTAGATTCCACAGCGGAACTAACGGGGAGTTTAATCTACCAATAACGACGGTGTTCGCGCAATTTGACAGTTTCTTACATTCGAGTAGAACCCAACCATGTGAACAGTTTCCACGCCAAATATTTCGTCGAGTAAATTTATGTCGAAATTAGAATGATATTTCGATGATTTTTCTCCGCAGGAAATATGTCTTAATTATCACAATAATTAAATTTTTAAATCGCAGTCATGCGCTAATGATTCACTAGAACTCGGCGATAGCACTTTGGACTTCATTATAAACCACCCCTTCATGTACAAGGATGTTCCTCCATTCGGAAGAAATCCAGTTTATTCTCAGTCTAGCTTCGTGTTTGTTTGGATTTTCGTTTTAAATTAAACAAATATTTGCAGATATTGTGTTTAAATATGCTAAGAGTCTTAATCAGGGGGTTATTTGCCCCCCAAGCAACCAGGAATCTAAATTCCAAGTGTTGTGGCATTAGAGCGTTGTTTGGTACACTTGCATCTATGTACACTATGTATCTGCTGCTCATTTGCTCCCTACCTCGACCGATTTTAAAATCCTGGCTCTGCCACTGGGTGAAATCTGCATCCATGTGGGGATGTGCATTATTTACTTGCTGTCCTTCCGTAAGACATCAGAAACGATTTGTTATGGTTTGAGCAATGTTGTTCATGCAATGAGTGACTTTGAATTAGTTGAATAAATAGTGGAAAGTCTGTCCGACAAATTATATTGTATATTGTTATTCATTTAAGGCGAATGGCTATTCTTAGAAACCGTCATTCTTAGTTTTGTTCATTGTTTGGCTTGTCTCCGCATTCACGTAATCGCTCGGCTTATTCAACAACACAATTAGATACTTTATTAAGATGCAAGTCTAAATTCTGCTCTTAATTAAAGCTAAAAGAGTTTGGCTCGACCATGACGAGACCGATGGCCGGACTGATCAACAACATACAAAACTAACACAACATACAAAATGGAGTGTTTTGTTGCTTTGAGTTTGTTAGCTTATTTAACGTGTATTTCATAACTAAATTACTCCTAGATTTAATATTTGTTGCAATGTAATGGAATGTTACAATTAGGCAGGATGATCTTTTAATATTGTTGCAATGTAATTTTTGAATTTCAAACTCAAATTATTTATATGTGGACTTGGGACTCCTGCGAGACTCTAGCAATCAATTCCTTTCATTTATTTGCATTACAGGCACTCTCTGACTACCGTGGCAGTGGATTGGCAAAAGCAAGCCAATGATTCTAAATTGTATGACATAATATTTGCGGGTACTGGTAAGAACTATTTAATTCAAATTATTTAATCATTCAAAATTTTTTCTATAAACTTTATATAATTCTATCTTGTTAAGATACCGGTAGGATTCTGAAAGTCTTAAATTTAGGAGAGAGACCAGAAGTTTTTCCAGTACTTATCGAAGTATTGGTGACCCCATCCGTGCAACCAATCACTGAACTCAAAATATTCACAGATCCGCAGGACCACCAGAAGAAACTACTGATCATCACAAAGGAACAGATATTTTCTGCACCATTGCACAGGTGCAGTGCTGCTAAGAATTGCCGGTGTGATTTCAATGTTACTTTAGAATTGCTCTACATTAAATTATTTCTAAAATAATAATAAATAATTTTCTAAATATTCGCAGTTCGTGCCTGGCATTAAAGGATCCATATTGTAGATGGGGTGATAAGGGATGCGACGATTCTGACGGGTTTTTATTTTTATTTCGGTTTATTTTCTGCTCCGTATTAATTGAACTTACTAAGCATTACCATATCGTTTTTGAGATTACATAGCACGATTATCCTTTTTAGGCTTCAAAGTTTGAAGACTGGAAAGTCAGCAGACTGCCCTGAGAGTGCAATCCGATCATATTTCGAATTTAACCTGATTGTATCGATGTTATTCTTGTTGGCATTCCTGTTGTGGTAATAATAAAGCCAAACTATAATTCAGTAATTTATAATATATATATATATATATATAATATGTATATATGTATATGTATATATGTTTATATATGTATATATGTATATATATGTATATGTATAATGTATATATATATATACATTAATATATATATATTATTTTTTTATTAATTTATTATTAATTTTTTATAAATCACTTTGTTTTGAGTTTAAATATTTTGACATATGCGCTGAATTGTTCTTAATGAGACATACACATTACCTAATTCTAAACATATTATTAAAGTCAACGGGCAGCTTAGAATTTATCGAAGGTCCAGTGAAAGGTGTAGCATTTTTAATGAGCATCTTGTTAAAACTTTTGTATCGTTAAATGTCAAAACTATTTTGTTTTTACACAATTGCAAACTTGAAGAGTTCCTTTTATATAAAACATTTACAGTAATAAGAAAATTGCATATATCCGTACATATCAGAGCAATCAGAAATGACAGCAAACCACGGAGATGCCAGCTAACGCTTAAACCTGCTAAAATGGTAATACATGATTTGTCCTTAAAGTTTTTGAAATTGCAACTATTCAATTAAAAACCGTTCGAAAGAATCCAGAAAAGGCTATCCCGTTCAGTCCAATACGCAGGAGAAACAGTCCAACATCAAGTCAACAGACGACGTCAAACTTTCCATTCCCTGAGGATGCATGCCCAAGATGTGGAAATAAAGGCCAACGTGCAAATGATTGCCTACATCTAAAAGCTGGGTGCAATTTTTGGCACATTGAGGCATGTCTTAAGAAGACAGTGGGACAGAGTTGTTAATACCATTCCAGTAGTTCAGTCAGAGAAAAAAATTACAAAATGAAAGCACTATTGCAAAATAGAAACTTTGATTTCGAACATTTTTTCGAATTAGATAGCGGAGCTAGAGACAACATTTGTTCAATAGAAGTTTGGAAACAGTGAGAACGACCAGAATTGAAATGCTCAAACACCGCATGCTTTAGCAACAGGGAACAGAATTCCGGCCGTGGGAGTAACAGTCAGGTAACGGCATCTACTACTGAGTCCGAGGGGGTATTTACCACTGGAATCCGATGTTTCCAAATTACAAAACCTCAACATCCAACACCTCTACCAGAGGATCTAATGCATTGACTAAGAGGAAGTCTTTTTACTTCAATAAAATGTCTGACACCTTCGGTCGGATTAAACTAGCTCCTTCGTGGGAGCCAAAGAAGGTTATCATTGATTACTGATCGAGAAGTTCTGTTGCAAATTAGACTTCCCTTCGGTATTATTTCAGCCCATTATGCAAAGATTGCTCAAACCATCTAACCCCCGCCGCCATATGCATGCTAGTCACGTGATTGCTACAAAAAATGATCATTATCATTACCATTATTAACACCATGTAGAGTCCACATTCATTCATCGCCAATTTATAGAAATTTCCAATGAGAAAAGTACAGAAAACCACTATTAATGGGATATTTATTGATAAAATTCCAACAGGAAACCTTCGAGGGACAGGTTGAGTGCCCTGAAAATGTAAAGACTTAAAAAATCAGCAATATAATATGCTAATGTCAATTATGATATCATGTTAAGCAAAAATTACTGTTAAAATCTGTGGCAAATTTCTTCTATGCCGCACAAGATGACTTCCTTCAGGATCAACCTGACTGAAAAAAGCTGTTAAAAATCAAGTTACAAAAACAACTTGACCATATCATGATCTAAAATATTTTAAGTTTGAAAGAACGAGGGTGAAGATACAGTTAAAAGTCATTCACAAAATCAAAATATTTCAAAAAATCTTCCTCATCACGTAAAAGATGTTGAAAGATACAAAACATCACAGATGCATCGAGATAATTGCCTGAAAAAACATCTCCAAAAACAAGAGATATAAAATAAGACATTCAAAAGAATGTCAAAAATTTGAATAGAATACTATGCAGCCTCCTCCTCCCCTACAGCTGCCCCAAATCCACCATTTTTTTTTCATTCATAAATTCATGATGTCAAAGTTAAAAAGTATCACATTTGTAAAACCAGTTCCAAAATTAAGAAACAAAAACAAATTAAATCATGGATTCATAAATTCAATAATAATCTTAATCTTGCATTCTCTTGCTTGAGTTTTTCTGCCTCCTGCCTTGAGGTTTGCAAATCGACTTTGAGTTTAAGTATTTCTTCTTCTTGCGACAAACTTCGGTGAACCTTCTTCTTGCGGCAGTCCTTCGCGTAACTTCGATTCTTGAGCTGTCTTCTCTTTTTCTTTAAAGCCCTCACTGCATCATCTGGCAGATTCCTAAGAAGTTTATTCAGATCTTTAGCTTTTAGCTTCAACAGCTCATCTTGGGATATATCGCATTTGTCCTGTGGTAGCAAAATTGGCAAAACCACAACTGCTTCGTCATTTTTTAGGCCACCCAATTCGCCATGCAAGTTGGAAATATTCCAATGCGACAGTACATCTCGTGTGGCATCAGATTCTTTGAGGTTATCTTCATGAGACGAATAAAACTGAAATGGATCCATGTTGTCAGAGAAACTGTTTGAATCTGATGATGCATTAGGAGAATTCACAATCAAATCATCCAATAAATGACATTGGTTGGATTGAAGCATCTGAAATGGTTTATCATTCAATTTATTGCTCAATAGACCAATCAATTATTTAAAGTAAACAAATACCAATTGCATCTCCTCGTTCATTGAAGCACAAAAATCTTCGGTAAGAGGTAGCAGTGGTTCATCAAAAAAATCCAAGTGTTCATAGATGTTACACGAACCCATCTAAAAAATTAATTACAATTTGAACCAAATTTAAAGGTAAATATCAAATTGTTTATTTAGTTCGAAAACGAGGTCAAGGTTGATTAAGCAATTGACTGCTCCTTCACAATGCAAACTTAGCATAGAATTTAGTTTGTTTACAACATTATTAATATAAGCAATTTTCATTTCCTCACTTATTACAAGCGCGACTGGCGCTCATGAAAGACTTCGCCAGATATTTTGATGATAAACATGGAAAACATTACGATTTTGGCATTCGTAAAAAACCATTTCAATACCAATAATTAAAACCTAATCTGAAGAAAATGGTTTAGCAAAAAGGATCACAAACGATAGAAAACTCAGTTTATATCGATACACCGTTAGACACTAGCCATTTGACGTCAAATTGTAAAACCTTTCTCAAAATAGCGAAAATGCAGTCGCAACTTAATTTGTTTAATCAACTAGAATTATCTACGAAATAAATAGACATTACAACCTCGAACTCTCCAGCCGCAACCACCGACAATCTCCTCACAAAATGAACTAACTCAGCCTCAACTAGGCCTCCCATAAGTTATTATCAAGTGTCCTTAATCTGATTGGCTGTTCA
This sequence comes from Hirudo medicinalis, assembly GCA_011800805.1. Taxonomy (NCBI): domain Eukaryota; kingdom Metazoa; phylum Annelida; class Clitellata; order Hirudinida; family Hirudinidae; genus Hirudo; species Hirudo medicinalis. Next base: position 32,386 of record MPNW01001004.1, read on the forward strand.
AAATGCTTACGATTGCAAATTTTAAAACATTCCTTTTATTAATATCCATCGCGATAAAATTAACATAATCCCAGCTTTGTAGATGAGATCTAAAATATATTTTGTTCCAATTTTGTACGGCATGATATGATTGTTGTAAAATTGAATTGCATTGAGGTCATATTAAATTGAAATAAGAGTTGAAAAGAAGTTGAGATAAAGTTGAATGATCTAATCAAACAGAAATCCCAGCAATATCTCAACAATATTCAGCAATGAAAGGATATTCAGTTCAGTTGAATACACAGGAGAATCGGTGAAGGATAGAGGACTTCACTTTTCCATCTCTCCAGACATTGTTTAACAATTTTTACATTGTTTAACGCAGTTAAACCCAATCGGCTAAACGCTCTCACTGACTCCCCCCAGTTTTAGACTAGGCTGACCAATTCGGTGAAACTCCGAACAACGCACCCAATGCATTACCCATATTAATTGATTGTTCAAAAATAAAAATGCTTTTAAAATTTAAAGTAAAAACTATGATAAAATTATAAACACATAAAAATTGAAATAAATAAAATGTCGCTGGTCATACCAACAAAACGTAATACAGAGTATTTGGAACCTTCTAAAATGATAATATATGATTTATCCATAAAATTGGAGCAATTTCCAAGTAATTTAGGTCCATTAATTATGACCAAAAAATTTAAGGTAATTGTTTTATCCCCTCCCTCCGAACTGTCAAACTTCCAAAGACCCCCCCTAGAAAAAATTGACAGAAAATTAACATCAACCCCCGCACCCTTCAAAAAATTTGTTGTTTTACAATTTTTAATTTGTACCTTGTAACACTCTAAATAAGTGACTTTTATTTTAAAGATAAATAAATTAATTGTTAAGCTGAACATTATTGTCAATTTTTCTAATGTCAGCTCCTATCATCTACTCATTAATCGACCTGAGAATGGTAAACCGTTATTTGAATGATCCCAAAAGTTGTAATAAAAACTTTGTAACAAATAAGAAATAACAACTATTGTAACATCTTTTTATAACAAGTTTTCATCCAGGATGAATTCAAATTGTTGGATGAATATCAGAGATGAGTTATTCTCCGAGAGCAAGGAGATTAACTCAACAATACTTAAAAATATGCTAACTTTTGAGGTAAGTCAATCATTGACCTTGTTCAAATGTCTTTGGAAAGTGGTTTTCAGAAGTTCGTTAAGTATCAGCATAAAAACGCCAAAAAAATTAACATATTCTTAAAGCGGGCCGGATCCAGCCCGCTGGACAACATCTTCTCTAAAGAGCAACAAATCAAGTAAAGACTATTCTTAGAGATGACTCAGTAACTTTTCATACAGAATAGTGTTGAATAAACATGAAAAGGACTTGAACGTTTTATAACTACTCTATGTCATTACTCTAAGTTTCTTCTTGCTTCCATTTTTTAACTTTTGCGAAACACCCTGGGGTCTAAGCTTATGCGAAGGAGGAGAGGCTAAAAAAGATGCATAAAAATGAGGATCGATGATATTTATGGATAACCCCTGTTATGGGCGATGAATTAGTGAATTCATCACTTTAGGTCGGAGTGATAAATACAGGTGATGTGTTTGGATATTAGAGCCAAAAATAAAAGTTTGATTCCGACTAAGTACGGCTTAAAATTAAATTGTAGTTTCACAGACAATTTTGCGGAAGACCGTCCTTCATTACCGAGACTGTTTCCGTGCGTAATCATAATTTTCGAAGCAGATAATCTCCCATTTGATGCAGTTGGTTTATCGCCAGGAGATGCTTCGTTGAGCATTGTTAATCTGGATTAGTTCGCCACTTCAAGCCCATATAAAGGTACTGACATGCATAAGATTTCTTGAAAATTTTCTGTAATTTAAAATGGTCCAGAAATATGAATTTGATGGGAAATTGGTAATGCATTTATCTTAAAGTTTATTTTTTTAGATGTTTTTCTTCAGAAAATATTTCGACAAACATTCAGATGAAAGTGCTGCATTTAGCCTTGAATCTGCTTCTTATATTTGCCAGTGGTGTGATTTACCAATTATCTTGGAAAAATGGAATTGGAAAAATTCTGACATACTTACATAATGATATTAACACAAAAATAGAAGAGGCAAGCAGCAACATAAAATATAACATTCTGTTAAGAAATTCATCAGTTTGGTGTTGGGGATCCACTCATCTTGATAGGATTTGTTATTTCAACAATCTTTATTTTCATTCAAACAAATTCTTTTTTGTTCATGGAAAAGATAGTTTGTATCATGGTCTCCCAGAAAACCTGTTCAACCCAGCTCTCCTGGATTTATCTTCAGTGCATGACCACAATGGACAGTATTTCAATTATATTGATGTCATTTATGAAAAGTCTGCAAAATTATTGAACTCTGTGATCCAGGTACCCAATTTGACTTTTGTGGTGCATCGTTTTCATCCAGATAATCTTATGCATGTTTTTCATGATGACCTTATCCCACTGTTTGAAACTTTAGAGATATTTGCTCCTCTTTTTCAATGGAACATTGAAGATATTCAATTAATGTTTGTTGATAAAAGATCACCAGGTAAATACAAAGATTTGTATGAGAGCATGTCCTCCAAGAAACCAATGTATAGAACGAAACTTCCTCATAAAACAATTTGCTTCTCAAAGGTTTTGATGGGACTCGTCAAAAACACAACTTGGTATCAATATGGCTTTGTGAGACCACAAGGTCCATTGGATCATCAGGTTAATGCATTTTCCTTGAAAAGGTTTGTCTATTTCATGAGGAAAAAATATCATCTGGAGAGAAACCCTGAGATCCTGGTTGAATCTGCAGTATTGCTTGTGAGGAAATTGAATCGTCTTATCCTCAATGAAATTGAGCTGACTTACAAACTGGTCCATGATTTAGGGTTGAAGGTAGAAGTGGTTTCTCAAGAAACCCATAGCCTGGTTGAGATCATCTCAAAAATTTCAACTGCAGGAGTTCTTATTGGAATGCATGGATCCCTTCTGATCCTATCACTCTTTCTTCCTACAGGTGCTCTGTTGGTTGAATTATTTCCATATGCTGTCAACCCAAACAACTACACTCCATATAGAACTTTGGTAGGTATACCTGGATTTAATATAACCTATGCAAGCTGGAGAAATGTTGATGCCAAGAATTCAATAACTCATCCTGGTAGGGCTCCTTATGAAGGTGGTATCAAGCATTTGCCTCTGAAAGAGCAGGAGGAAATAATGTCCAGCAGAGAGGTGCCATTACACTTGTGCTGCGATGATCCTCAGTGGTTATTCAGAATCTATCAAGATACAAAGGTGGATGCAAATCAAATAGTAGAGTTAGTTGCCAAGCACCGGAAACATTTCTCTTTTAATAACCATCCAAATCAAAACCAAATATTAAAGCATAAGCTGTTGCCCTATAGAATTGAATTGATCAAGTGCTACAATAACGGAGCTCATAATTCTGAATCTATCCTCTTCATATCTTGGGATGCTCCTGTGAACATAGATTCGGTTGGTCGAGAAGGATTTGTGTACGAGTTGTGGCTGCAGGAGTTGGGCACAGAGTCTTATCTTACGTTCCAGTCTTCAATGAATTCATGTAAACTCACATCAAATGATGGTATCAAGAAGAATACATCATATTATATTTGGATCAGAGGTATTGCACAGAAAAATGGTGTTGGACCTTTCAATAATTTCAAGCTTGTTTGCACGACTGATTGAATAATTAAGCAATGACAATTGTTTGCAATCATTTCAATCATTGAAAATTTGACTTTGTTGCAATCTGAGGATTTGTTTCAGTAATTTAGAAACCAGATGTGGTGCAACCATTCATCTAACGAAGTTGCATCTGATAATTTAAATACCTACATTAAACTATGTCGTGATAAAAATGTAAATGTACTTCATTTATATGATTTTATTTTTATTAACATTTTAAATACTGCAATTTCATGCTGTAAAATATTTGCAACCAGCTGTTTAAACCTACTTCGTCAGTCACATACCACATATACCGTATTCAGCCAGCCGCTTGCCCTCAAAGAACTGCGCGATCAGGACGCAGTGCAATAGTCCTGCAATGGGACTTGGACCCATGCTGCCATCACAGGAGGCGAAGCCTCAAACTTTAGACCATGCGAGAGCACAATGCTACTTGCTTCCAATAGCTCTCGAGTTTAAAGCTGGTATACGATTTAGGAAAAGGTGAAAGTAGGAAAACTTGAAGTTTGACTATCAAAAATAGTACAGTTGACCTAGGAATGGCAAATTTCAAGTCGCTATCGTTCATCCTTTGTGAGGAGTTCTTGGGGCAGACTTTGCATCCACATGCACTTTTCTGTATTATGTTATAGATTTTGTTAACTAATTACTGTAGTTCATTCCTTATCGGGTTAGTTTTGATCGACCTTACAAATATTTTTCGATATTTTCACGTAAATAACTGAAATTAATTTCAAATGTATTTTGAAATTGTCCACTCTAAAAGTTATTATTTATGTAATAATTTAAATATTATTATCAAATAACTATATTTTTGTGCGACTTTGAAGTTATTGGTAGCATTTTATCTCCAAAGGATTATTTTTAATCTAATTATATTAATTATTATGTTTTTTTTTTTAGAATTATTTGAATTGTTGAAAAATGCAGATAATGGCAGTCTTCAAACTCTTATTTTAATGCTATTTTTGGTATTTGTCGCCTAAATATTCAAAATTAATTTTAAACTAAAAATTTAAACTTTATCGGCATTTTTAGGATGCCGATAGTACATATTTTAAAATGTAATTTTGAGGCGATTATAAATATGTAATCGTTATTTTGTAACATTGTTCTGCTCGCTTTCGAATTTTGGTTTGTCCGTTTAAAATAGCGATAAACATTTAATTATACCATATAAAATGCATTTGTATCTTTAATGGTTGATTTTTATCTAATTTTGTTTGTTGAATTTTTCGATTTGCCAAATTAAAACAGATTTCATACTCATCTCAGCCCGACCTCTGATTGATGAAAAGTGAATGCGAATGCCCAAGCCAGATTAAATTTTTTATGTTGAAATAAATCTATGATTTTTCTTTTAGATTATTGTTAATCGATAACGTGTGATGCAATTAAAAAGTAATTTCGGTCTCGGTAATTTTACATAATCTTTCTTTATATTGCTAACCACAATAAATGGAGGAAAGTTACTTCGAAATGGTCAGATTTAATTTAAGTGTCATAAATACATTTTCATCTGTTTATATGATGACGTTCTCGATATAATTAACTTAACTCGAAAACTACATTCTCTGCTATCAGAATCATTGCATTTAAAACAGCTCTTTTCATTTCATTAGAACTCTCATATCGATGCGGTTTCAGAAAGGCCTTACTGGAGAAACATAAGTCTCTCTTCTCGCAATTCATCTCTGTCCAATTTTAAAAGATTGATCCCACGTGTCACGTCTTTACCTTTTTGACGACTATCAATCGATGCGGGGACGATTGTTTTACTTCAACCAGAATGACTTAACGATCCAAATCAAGCGAATTTATACAAAACAGCCTTTTATTGGAACAAAAATTAGCAACGACGGTTTGTTCTAATTCAAAATCTCTTCTAACTGTTTCGCTCGCTGAAAGCCTATCTATATAAATAAAAATGAATATTTGTCTACATATTTGTGCACTTTCCATATAACTGAATGTTTGTATGTTTGTGAATTCGATTGATGTGGCTGTATATCAAACATATTAGAAACGTGCTCTTTCTCTTTTCTTTCTTTCCCATTTAACCATACTGAGCCACAGCAACTCGTGGCCGGGTACACTAGTACAAACATATTATACATATAGCGTGAGAAACCAACCCCTTAGAAAATGTTCGGATGGTGTTCCCACCCACGGCGACGCCATGCATCATGCACAAATTTGTCTTGAAACCCTGGGCCTTACCCAGTAAGTTTTGTTAAGCTGTTTTTAAAATCATAAAATTTAATATGTGATAACGAACATATTAGAACAAGGTAAATAAAAAATGTACAAAAGTTAAATAAAATGCTATAGCATGTTTTTAGTTAGACATTTGTTTTGAATTGAGCAATTTGTCTTCAAATGTGTTTTAGTTATTGCGTATCATTTAGATAGAAAGTAAAGTTTAACAAGGGATTTAATGGAAATTGTCTTTTGGATTTTATACAAATTGCAAATTAATAAAAATTGCTTACTCAAAACAGAATGTCTTCTGCATTTCAAGCCAGTTCATGTGACCACAATGTGTATAAATAAACAAATTCAAATTATGTCAATCAACCTTTAACGGAGAGCTAATCATAATAATTTAAATTGACAAAGCAAATATATGACCATACATGCATATAAGGTCCTGTTTTATCACTTTGTGTGAATATTTGTGAAAATTGTCTTTTGGTTTTTAGACAAATAGCAAATTAAGAAAAATTGCTTACTCAAAACAGAATGTCTTTTGCATTTCAAGCCAGTTCGTGTGACCACAATGTGTATAAATAAACCAATTCAAATTATGTCAATCAACCCTTAACGGAGGCTAATCATAATAATTTTAATTGACAAAGCAAATATATAACCATATATGCATATAAGGTCTTGTTTTATCACATGACTTAGTATGCAAAATAACATTATAAAATGTCTTACTGGTGACATTATTACTGTCAGAAACCAGCCAGGTACGAAGCCTTTTATTGATTCGACATAACCCATGCATGTTACCAACATTAAATACTATTTCAATAATTGCTTGATATTCATCATCATATAATGTATATAATTTATTTACTAAACGTTGGTGGGCGAGAGGTCAAGGTTTTCGTTTTTATGCGGCTTCGTTAGGAACTCAATTCATCCAACGAATTTCTATCACAATAATTATTAATAGTAATATAATTACTGAAATCTTTTTTCCAGATGATCGAGTGTAGGGCTGTGGTAATATTTGGCGCTCTGCTGGTGGCATCCTCAGTCTATGGCTGCTACTTGCCAGAGTTAGAAGACAATGAAGAAGTGAAGTGAGTACAATTCCGGAATCTCACGATCATTTAATATTTTCTTGTCTGTACATTGTTAATGATTACGAATTTTTAAAGTTTACGTTTATAAATTGTAAATTGTAAAGGGTAACGTGTTTTGTTTATAAGTAATAATTTTATTTTTAATTAATTCGAGCAGGAATTCATGCACTTAATTTGTGATAAGCATATATTGTTTCCGTCTAAGACTCGAACCGAGAATTTGGGAGAGAAAAAACATCGACCTTCCAAAAAACTGGGATTGGAGAAATGTCAGTGGAATTAATTATGCCAGTCCCACGAGAAACCAGCATATTCCACAATGTATGAAGAATATATTAAGCATATTTTTATTATGCACTTAAATAAGTTGTTATTAGTGTGTACTTTAACTTTACGACCAGACTGTGGATCTTGCTGGGCCATGTCTGCCACCAGTGTGTTGGCTGACCGTATCAACATCAAGAGGAGGAACGTCTGGCCATCTGCTTACCTCTCTGTCCAGAATGTCATCAACTGTAATGAAGACCTATTTTTTAGAGGTTCATGCCGCGGTGGCACAGATACAATGGTTTATAAACATGCCCACATGCATGGAATTCCAGACGAATCGTGTAATAATTACCAAGCAAAAGATCAGCGTTAGTAATTGCAGTCGGAGTTAATTTATTGATATTTAACCCTTCAGTCAAGAAGCATTGTTATCCCAATCGTTCAACTCCCGTCAGAGTGCACAGAGTTCAACAAGTGTGGAAAATACGACTCCAACGGAAAACGTTGGGCAGTAAAGGACTATAAACTTTGGAAGGTCAGTGAGTATGGAAGCATTAGAGGAAGAGAAGACATGATGAAGGAGATTTACACCAGAGGTCCAATCAGGTCGTTAACTTCAGAAAACATCATTTGGAAATTTTCTTTAATCAAAGTAATAGGGTAAATAAATTAGGAGTATTTGACGGACAATAGATTTTATAAAAATAATACAAATAAATATTTATTTTGATTTTAAAGACATGTTTAGAATTGATTAGTTACAGTCCGACTCTCATCAGTGAAATATCTCTGATGTGGTCTTTCAGGCTTTCTTATTTTCTGGAGCCATCTCCAGATAATTAAATAAATAAATGATACGTGCATTTCTAGAGACATCTAGCTCAAAGTTTATATTAATATTAATTATTAATTTTAATATTAATAAATTTCCTGTGTCCATTGATAGCTGCCTCCTAACATCAGTGCAACCATTTGTGATGTATAAAGGTGGAATTTTCAGATGGTACCCCTTTAGAATGCCGGTTCGTTTATTTTTATTAACTTGACTTTTTTTATTGAATGTATTTTTGTATCTGTATATATCCGATCCTTTGAGTGCTTTATGTACCTATCCGAACGGGATACTAATTTTTATTTTAAAATATTAAAGTAAACACTGTAATAAAATGAAGTAACTATTTTAAATACATTATAAAATTATATTTTTTAATTATAATTAATTAATTAACTAATAATTAATTATTTTTTTAAATTATAATTATAATTAATTACAAGTACTGTTAAAGTTTATTATAAAAAATTATAATAATTATAATTAAATAATTATAAATAAATAATTATAATTATAATAATTATAATTAATAATTATAATTAAATAATTATAATTATAATTAAATAATTATAAATAAATAATTATAATTATAATTAAATAATTATAAATAAATAATT
>MPNW01001005.1:10066-23137 GCA_011800805.1 Hirudo medicinalis
GAGGAGCTACTGGTGCCACCGGTAGTTCAGGATCACCTGGCCCAATAGGTAGTAGCGGCGAAACCGGGCCAACAGGACAGACAGGGCCGACCGGCTTTACTGGCCAATTGGGTTCCACAGGACCAACAGGTAATACCGGTACTACGGGATCGACAGGTAGCAGCGGATCAACTGGTGCGACCGGCCCTTTGGGCTGGACTGGTTTAGCAGGTCCGACTGGATTTACTGGTCCCACAGGTTCAACTGGTTTCATGGGGCCTGCGGGGATGCCAGGCGAAACCGGCACAACCGGAGTAATAGGGTCGACGGGAGCCACAGGACCGACTGGGTTTACTGGTGATCCAGGGGATACCGGAAATCCAGGAGTTGGTGGAAGCAAAGGGGCAACCGGCGCCACAGGTGCTCCTGGACCTACAGGTAATCCAGGACAAACCGGATCAGCAGGTCCCGCAGGAAGCAGGGGACCCACGGGAGGAACCGGACCATCAGGAAATGCGGGAAGTACAGGTATGATAGGAGCGACGGGGCGAACTGGTTTTACGGGTTTTACGGGACCTACAGGCTCAAGGGGAGCCACAGGGCCCCAAGGATTATCTGGTGCTCCAGGAAATACAGGTCAAACAGGAGGGACAGGTCCAACAGGCCCTATAGGTCAAATGGGAAATAACGGTGATAAGGGTCAAATGGGGACTCCAGGATCATCGGGAGCTACAGGATCTTCCGGGGCGTCAGGAGATACGGGATCTATCGGTGAAACAGGTTTTACCGGGTTAATTGGTCCTGTCGGTCAACAAGGGGCGACAGGTTTTTCTGGAAGTTCCGGTACTCCAGGTGGACCTGGAGCCACCGGTCAACGGGGTTTAGATGGTTTTCCAGGATCTCGCGGACGTACCGGCATGCGAGGAGATAAAGGGGTCTTAGGTGCAACAGGCGCGACTGGTTTACAAGGTAACAAAGGACGCACAGGTGTAACCGGATTTGAAGGAACCCAAGGAACAGCAGGCCCGGATGGTTTGCCGGGCTCTGACGGTGATACAGGAAATAGTGGACTTAAAGGAAGAACGGGTGCCACAGGTGTCACCGGTATGGTGGGTGCCACTGGCTTCACGGGTTTCTCAGGCGTGGACGGTCTTCCTGGGGCTACAGGTCAAAGTGGACCCCCTGGTCATAGAGGCCTTCCGGGTGCTACAGGATATGATGGGTGGACCGGAAAACAAGGACCTACAGGTCTGTTCGGAAACAGCGGAAGCGCGGGCCTGCCGGGTGAAAGTGGAAAAACGGGTCTAAGAGGTGTTACAGGACTTGAGGGCGCAACCGGACCCACAGGTACGATTGGAGACACGGGTTTACGAGGTCGCTTGGGGGCAACTGGAATCATTGGCACTCCTGGCAAGACGGGTGTCCCTGGAACGTCTGGTCAACTTGGAGCTACAGGCCCGGTTGGTTCACCGGGTTTGCCAGGACCAGGAGGTTATGTAGGAGATACCGGAGCCACGGGAAGAACGGGTTCTACAGGGCCCCTTGGTGGAACTGGAGCCATCGGTTTAGTCGGAACAGTTGGTAATACAGGTGGTACAGGTTCGACAGGATTTCGGGGGAAAACTGGTGATACTGGACCCCGCGGGCCACCGGGAACCGTAGGAAAATCAGGAAGTGAGTTGAATTGTCAAGCCGATTGTTAATTTCAAGAAAAAAATTATAAACTAAGAATAATCGATTGTTGTTTTTTTTTTTTAACTTATCGTTTTCTGTAAATTTCACAAATTTCATTTAGCTTTTGTCGACCTCTGTTCATCGATGAATTGCGACCAGGAGTGCGAGGTCATTCAGTCCGACCGCGGGTCGCCTCCCGGGACTACGACGGAAAAGGCCTACTGCCTGTGCCCCTTTGAGGACAAAATGGTCCGGGTATCGGAGAATTTGAAATGCAACAGTAAGTGTTATTCTTCACGTATTTCCCTGGTAGAGATTGGCAAGTTTTTAAAAATGAGGTTATGTTTAATGTTAAGCCTTAACATTAACAACTAAATTATGACTAAATAGTAATAATACCCATTATTAATTATTTATTAATTATATATTAATTATTATATTATTATTATTAATATTAATTATATATTAATTATTAATTTCAACTATCTGCAGAATCAGACTTAGTAACAACAACATATTATTTCTAAAACATTAAATTCAAGCCACTGAAAGCAACCGTTATTACAAGTTAAGGGTGCCATGGACACCGGCGTGGCCTGATCCATCAGTGATATTTTCATTCGTTATCCAGCCATCAATCCGTGCCAATACGACAACGGGGGTTGCCAACACGTGTGTACCTACCTTGGCAATCTGGCAGTCAGTTGCTCCTGTAAATTTGGCTACACTCTTGCTAACAACGGAAAGAACTGCTACCCTCAATTTTCGAGTACGTATTTTGATTGAACCATTCAGTGGTTGATTGATAATACTGCCAGCCTGATTGACATTTGTTTGGTTGACTTTCTATGGCTCCCCCGAGTGCATGAGAATTAATTATCGGTGTCGTTGGGTCATTATGTAGCACTCACCTGTTTGTTATTGTGTCAACTTGATTGAAATTAACTTGATTGACCTGATTGAAATTGACTTGATTGACTTGATTGAAATTGACTTGATTGACTTGATTGAAATTGACTTGATTGACTTGATTGAAATTGATTGAAATTGATTGAAATTGACTTGATTGACTTGATTGAAATTGATTGAAATTGACTTGATTGACTTGATTGAAATTGCAGTTGCACCTGTCATCACCGGCATCATCGTCAATTGCTCAGTGGGCAACGGTGGTTGTGATCAGCTGTGCCTGCCGGGAATCGGAAGCAGGCCGAGTATTTGCGAGTGTTTTGAAGGTTTCGAGAAAAGCGATACTAACAGCAGTACCTGTACAGGTGAGCAGAAATGAATGTACTTTTTTTTTATAGTACTGTCATTTGGTTAATGCTAGGATTATTGGGGTAATTCGATTAGATTGAATAATAATAATATCTACGTAAATATTTTTTATATAATATTTATTTTTTATGATTATTTATAAATATTTATTATTTATTTAATAATTACATCTTTTACATAGCATTTGAAATTATTAACCGAATCCTACTTCATAACCAACGTCCACAAGCAAATATGACCCATAACGGTTGAAAATTCACTCGATTGAATGATTGATTGATTGATTGATCGAATGATTGATTGATTGATTGATTGATTGTTTGTGACAGACACCAACGAATGTACCTTACTCTCATCTCCTTGCAATGCCAGCAACATCTGTCTGAACACTTACGGTGGTTACAAGTGCCTCGACCTTGAATTTTGGGAAACAAATCCAGGTAGGCTTGATTTACATCTCTGTTAGCGCCCTCTAGAATAAGCGCTCTTGAAGTCTTGCATATGGCGCTATATAATTTGAACTATTTCTATTATACTTATGAATTTTAAACTAAGATACTTTACTTACTAAATGGGCATATTAGAATAAGTGTGAATGTTGTAAATAAGTCCGTGAATAATAGTGGAACCAAATAAATTGAACCCTTCCTCTTCCCCAGACCTTTCCGTCCCAGGACCATCAGCCGCCATGGTCGATCCAGTGGCCGATATCTCGAACTCTTTGGAAAAGACACGCCAATCTATTAGCGACATCTCGTCCTCGAACAACACAACCCAGACTATATTCATAATTTCCATTGTTTGGATAGCCTGCCTGACCATTGGCATTATCGCCCTGGCACTGGTCACTTGGAGACGAAGGAGGAGGAATCAAAATGTTGACGACAAATCGATACCGGATTCGGCAGACGAAGATATGGTCACTATTGAAGAGGACATCCAATCGTATGTCTACGATCACCGCAGCCAGCCAATGATATTCAGGCTGGAAGAAGAGGGGGAGCAATCTCAAGAGGGAGGGGCTTCCTCGTTGCCATCTTTTTCAAAGGCCAGAGCGGCTATCACAAGTGCAAATGCCTGGAAACCTGCATCGATATCATCTGCTAACAGTTATAATTTCAAGTCACCCACGCCCTCCGAAGGCTGTCCAGCCAATAGAACGGGACATTCCGACTCGTTAGGAGGAGTTTCGGCTCGAAGGGGCGACCTATCATCTCACGTCTCGAAGATTTTCACCAATGAAAATACAGAGCTGGACTCGTAGACTTTGGGGACGCGATTGATTGGTGGGAATGACGGATGATGCTCATTGACCTTTTTTTTCTTTAGATATTTTTCCCGCATTTTCACTCCTGCAATATTTAACCTCTCATGATACTCTGATGTGATAGCCTATCATAACCACGTGAGCGTTGCTATGCTATTATGCGCTTCAGAAGATTATCTATCTATCTCAAGATATTACGATTAATATCAGAAAGAAGAATTAATTTTCGCCATTCAGTTTGCGATCTTCCATAACTTTGTAACAAAATCATCATCGTCGTCGTCGTCGTCGTCGTTGTCGCCGTCGTCATCGTCGTCGTCGTCGCCGTCGTCGTCGTTATAATTTAAAAGTCGTAAGCTCTCGAGTTGTTAATTAATTTCTTCTTGACAGTCCAATTCCGTATCACATTATTACAAGGCTTAAATAAATTAATAAATAAAATGTGCTCATACAAGGCATAGAGATGATTCGAAATTTTGGACACCAAAAACAAGGGGTTCGTGACCTTTAACCTCGTTGGGCCAAGGGCCTTCACCGGCCGTTTGGGGGGCTTAGAAATTCATCTTTTAAACCCGACGTTAGCTCAACTTTACATGAAATCTTACGGACGAAAATACATCTAAAGAATTTAACAATGGGATTTGGCTGGCCCCACACGGCGCCATCTGTCGATATTATGTTAATGAATATTTTAACATCCGAGACACCTGTAAACCATGTTTAGGTTAAAAAAAAAGAAGAAAAATCATGAACAAATCAATCCACAACCGAAAAGAGAAAGTTGGACAAACCCCTCCTAAGGAAGACTTATCAACTGATTGAATCAACAGACATTTCAAATGATTGTATCAACAGACTTATCAACTGATTGAATCAACGTATCAACTGATTGAGGAAAAGATGAACATTGTAAATTTTTTTTATCTTAATTTGGTCAGTTTTAAAATGAATAAATTTTCTTTAATTTTTTTAAAACTTAATAGTCTCAGTAATAGAAAATCATACATTACAGGCTAGATACAAAGCCAAAGTCGTTGATGATGACAAAAACAAAACTTGCTTTTTGGGACGTTGTAATGTAATGATAATGTAATGAGTATTTATTCACCTGGAACCACCACCAATCACAGGTATCTCGATACCTTGAAGTAATTCGTGCTGAGCATTCAACAACACCTTGTTGGCCTGCCTTCATAATAAATAATAGCAACCATAACAACAACAACATTAATAATAATAATAATAATAATAATAATAATAATAATAATAATAGTAATAATAATAATAATAATTTCATAATTTTTATGACATTTGCATGTTTGCGTTAGCGTGAGATGGCGATAGTGATAATGAAAGTGATAAAGAACATTAATATCGACACGGTTAGGATCAATTTAGCTGTCCACGATGATGATGACGATGACGACGACGACGGTGATGACGATGATGATGACGATGATGATGACGATGATGATGATGACGATGATAAGCCATGTATGTCCCATAAATTTTTTACTTTAATTCGACTGCCTCTCTCTTAATCTAAAGAAATTATATCGAACATGTTTGTATGGTGTAATGATGATGATGATGATGATAATTGTGATAGTGATTATGATTATGATAGCGATGATTACGATAATGATGTTTATGGGCATGGTGATGGTTTTGATAAGAAATATTCGCAAGGCAGGTGAAAACAAGCTGAACACCAATGGAAATTTAAACAATCACTATCAGCAGAGATAACGTAGAGGGTCAATCTTGCGATGATGATGATAATAATAACAATAACAATAATAATAATAATAACAATAACAATAACAACAATAATAACAATGCTAATAATAATAATAATAATAATAATAACAACAACAACAATAACAATAATAATAATAATGAAAGTGTCAGCTGTTATTACTACCAATTAACATAGTTTATTAGAGTAGTGCATGCATGCATGCACAATTGAAGTTATTATACAGAATAATCTTAGTCACCATAACAACCAAGCTTAAACACTGTTACTCATCGTTTAACAATAAACAATTAATCACAGGAGTGATGACTGAGTGATCAAATATTCACCTAATTAATTAACTCAATATTCGCCTAATTAATTAACTTATTAACTCATAATTAATCAACCGATTAATTGAGTGATTAATTCATAATTAATCATCCAATTAATTGAGTGATTAATTACCGTCTGGCTAAAACCCTACTTAGTTAATTAGCGACCTGGTTAATTTGCTAAATAATCAACTAATAATTAACGATTAACTAATTAATCACCTAAGAAATTAACTAATTAATCGGCTAATTATTTAATCGCCTAATTAGCTAATTAATCGAATGACTTGCTTTAATCAACTAATTACCAGTCTACCTAAATTAAGCGAGTGATTGAACGTCCAGGTGATTGACTGATTGGTTACCTAATTAATTACAAGGTGACCAATGAGGGACAGGCCAGTTGTTCAAAAAAAGGGGAGGAGTTAACGAAAGGTTATTATGCACGTGACCTCAGTGTGAACACATGTTCTCGTGAGGACATCACCAATTAACCAAGCATGAATCAACTCATTAAGAACAATTAATTAGACGTTAATAATAATAATAATAACAGTAATAATAATAATAATAATAACAACAATATTAATAACAATAAAACAACAGCAATAATAATAATAATAATAATAACAACAATATTAATAACAATAAAACAACAGCAATAATAATAATAAGATGACTAATAAGAAACAATAAGATACAATAGGATACAATAGGATACATTAGGATACAATAGGATACAATAGGATAGATTAGGATACAATCGGATACAATAAGATACAATNCACCAAATAAATAAATAAAATAAAATAAATAAATAAACAAACAAATAAATAAATAAACAAATAAATAAACAAAAACAATAATAATAATAATAATAATAATAATAATAATAACAACAATATTAATAACAATAAAACAACAGCAATAATAATAATAATAATAACAACAATATTAATAACAATAAAACAACAGCGATAATAATAATAATAATAATAACAACAATAATAATAACAACAACTGAATGGCAGTTTAATTAAAGCCATACTACGACAATACAATGCAACTGATACCATACAACACAACTAATCAACACGACAACAACAACATAACAAGCAGTGACGTCCGCTGCCAACATTAAGCAAGCCAAGTGAATGCAATCAACTAATAATAACCAATTAAGTCGTTAGCATAATTTATGCACACCAGTCCTCATTGGACGATAACTCTCCGCCCAGTTGGCAACCCAATTAGCTCTCCTTTAAGTCATTTATCATTCCTTATCAATCAACTCTAACTTTCTGATAAAGGTTTGACATTATTGAACACCAGTGGCAAACACCTGTGGGGAGTCATGTGGACATGACGGGCCCCGGGTGGCCAAGACAAGGACCTCGGGGCACCAGGAGGGGAGGGTTGTCATCGGCGTATGAAGACATTTAAACCAATTATTATGCTAATTACCAGCCACTGGGCCAATGATATCGATCTGTATTTGTTTTTAATCAAACGTACCAGCTGCTTGGGACTTCAACCGACAGATATCCATAATGTTTACAAAAAAACGAAAAAGAGGATGAGGATGACGACGACGACGATGATGATGACGACGATGATGATGATGATGATGATGATGATGCAGAATGACGTCCAGCAGAATCGTGGATGACGAGAAAATCAGTAAAAATATTTCATCTGCAAAAAAACATCTCAAAAGTAAAACAGTGAATAGTCACATGTTATTTCTAACAAGAAAAGGACAATACACGACAAGAGTCATAATTAAATAATAATAATAATAATAATAATAATAATAATAATGACAATAATAAAAATAGCAATGATAATAATAATAAAAGTAATAATAATAATAACAATGATGATAATAATAATAATAATAATAATAATAAAAATAACAATGATAATAATAATAAAAGTAATAATAATAATAATAATAATAATAATAACAAAAGTAATAATAATAATAATAATAATAATAATAATAATAATAATAACATCAACAACAACCAGCAATAATAATGGCGAGTAATTTCAAAGTCAAACATGCACAGACAGTTTTATTATTTAACGACCACAACGACCACACCGACTACAACGGCGACAACAACACCAGAGGAAGCATGCATGTTGGTTGACGACGACGACGACGTACTCTGAACTGACATCAAGGAATTGGCCTATTTTCGCAAGTTCTAGCGAGAAGTCCGTTATGTTATCTTCGTCTCCATGATGACGGTGATGATGATGATGGTGGTGGTGGTGATGATGATGATGATAATGATGATGGCGATGGTGGTAGTGATGATGATACTGGTGGTAATGGTGATGATGATGATGGTGGTGGTGATGATGACACTAGTGGTAATGGTGATGGTGATGATGATGATGATGGTGGTGGTGATGATGATGATGACGACGACGACGACGACTGTACACAAAACACTGAACAATAAAAACAAGGGCAAAGTGATACCTAGAATGCAACAATTAATCTTCAAACATAACCATCATCATTGTCACCTTCATCATCGTCATCATCATCATCATCATCATGATCATCATCATCTAGGTTGAAAAGTTTAAATGATGATGACAGATGACGATGACGTCCTTTGGTAGGACGTTCCAAAATGCAATCTCTACAAAGAAGGTGACGAGGACAAAATGGTTAAAACCGAGATGATGACGATGACGACGATGATGATGACGACGATGATATCACTCATGACGTCACATGGGTATGGTGATCTGATGCTCGAAGAGTGCGATGATGAGCATGACGGAGCAGCCGGTCAGCATCCCCATGACTTGGAGGCCGAGATGGAGGAGCGGGTGTTCTCCCCTCTTTGGGTCCACGGACTTCATTTCGGGCAGCTGGGGGTATGGAAATTGATTGTGGTCAACGAGGGTCGACGGGCTGTGATTGTTGACGATTTTTGTCGTCGACAAATTTCGAGACATTTTGTTTAAAAAAATAATTAAATAAAAATAAATTGTTCATTAAAGTCCACCACCTTTATCATCACCATCATCATCATCATCACCATAACCACCACCATCATCATCATCATCATAACCATCACCACCACCATCACCGCAAACTCACCATGTCCACCAGGGCGATGTAGATGAACATGCCCGCTATGGCCATGAAAATCCACGGCGTGGCGGACACCAGGTTGCTCATCCCGACCCCAACGCACATCCCAACGAGGCAGAGGACCGACGACACGCAGTTGTACACGAGGGCCTGCTTCCCCGACATGCCTGCACTCAGCAGCATGGCAAAGTCGCCTGGGGTAAGAATTAAATAGTTTAATTTAATTAAATTAATAATAATAATAATAATAATGATGATGATGATAATAATACTAATAATGATAATAATAATACTAGTAATAATAATAATAATAATAATAATGATGATGATGATGATGACAATAATAATAATAATAATAATAATAATAATAATATCGCATCGGATTACATCGTTACTGTAATTTCAAGTAACATTACGGCTTCCAAGTGTATTGTTATGATTTTCCGACGTCATTGTGAATTACATCGACATCATCAATGGCAGTTAGCGTGTTGGTGACGATGAAGATAACAACGAAGATGATGATGATGAAGATGAAGATGATGATGACGATGATGAAGATGATGACGACGAAGATGAAGTGATGGTGCTGATGATGATTATGCCATTGTTCAAACGAACCCAGTTCATGTGGCAGTTCGTGGCAGAAGATGGCGATGGTCGTGCTCAGTCCGTCCTGCATGCTGCTCGCAAATGCCGAGCCTGGATGAGAATAAACAAGTTATCGTAATATACGAGCTGGATAAATTATAATAAAAATAATAATAAAAATAATAATCATTAAAATAATAACAATAATAATAATATATTAATAATATTGCAATAAATTATTTAAGTGCATCTATTTTTGATGTCTAATAATAATAATAATAATAATAATGATGATAACAATAATAATAATAATAATAATAATAATAATAATAATAATAATAATAATAATAATAATGATGATGATAACAATAACAATAATAATAATAANTCCACGTAACCACGGCGATGACGACATCGCGTCAAATTGAAAAGTGTGACGTTGAATCATCAAACGGTAATTATGGCACGACAACCATGTCCATTATTATGTTTGCTCCAATAATAATAATAATAATAATCATCATCATCATCACCATCATCATCACCATCATCATCACCATCATCATCACCATCACCATCATCATCATCACCATCATAATAAATACAAGTACAAGTTATTAATGCCAATTGGCAGCAGTATCCAGTTTGGGTATCCTGAGTCATTGAATCGATAAATAACTTAATCAAGGATCATCATCATCGTCATCATCATCAGGTTGATTGGCAGCAAAAGGGCAAGATTTCTACCACCAGCTTAGATTACAGGGCTGCCCTCCAGAGGCCCTCCAGGAGGCACTTTTACATTTACGGTCTTCAAAACATGCACCCTGTAACAACAACAACACCATCACCATCACCTCAAAAACTCACCGATGGCGATTCCGTCCGCAAAGTTGTGGAACCCGTCTCCCACGATGACCATCCAAGCGACGGCAGCGACCGACCCGGGCACCTCGTGGCTGTGGTGGTGGTGACCCCCCCTCGACTGGACCATGTTCACCTGGTCCACTGCCGGCGTTTCGCAGTTCTTGTGCATCTCCTCGTGGGCTTCGAACGCCATCTTCTTGATGTCTGTCGGAGGTCGTTTGTAGTTCAATGTTATGTGATGACTTTGTGAGATGTTAGTTTGACATGTTTCGTGTGTTGTTGTCATGTTGTTTACATGTTGTTTACATGTTGTTGTCGTGTTGATAACTTATTATATTATTATATATTAGCCTGAATTAGCCCGTTGTAATTTATTTAATTAGCCTATTATTCTATTGGACGAACAAACTCCAGGCATGATTGGCTGTTTTGAAATTATTTTCAAAGCTTCGAGAGATCAAACAGACGAGCGAACGTATTACGTATCCCCGTGCACAGCTACGACAAAGAGTTTGTGAATTCCCGCTCATTTTTGATTCCCAATAAAAAATTAATGAAATACCAATAAAAATAATGAAATACCAATAAAAATTTAACGAAATTCCAGAAGAATTTGAGGACTTTTTTTAAGTACTTTTAAGTTTCAGAAATTTAGGACCTGTACAAACCGCGATTATTATTGTTGTTATTATTACTATTAATAATTGTTATTATTAATAACTATTATTATTATTGTTACTATTATCATTATCGTTTTTTTCTCTTTCAAAAAAATCAATTCGCAATCTAAAAAGCGAATCGGAATTTGAAAAAAAATCTCATGGAATTTAATGTCCTCGTTCGGGGCCTGAGACACCCCGGGACGGATAAAAAGAAAAATAAATATATAACGAGGGACGGCGAGGTCTTCCAAGAGCAGACGACGAGCGTCAACCTCACGAAGTCTTATAATCGCTCGCCCTGCTCGAGCGCAGACTCGAGTTCCGCTCGGAATGGCTCGCACTAAGGAAATCGACGATTGGAATAAGAATTGAAGTCGTGACAGCGTCGTCGGACGTCGGCGACGCGTCGTCGACACTCGAGTGTCAAATAACATTTGATGTTATTATGCCGTGACATTATAATATTCAAACGAGTGATTACATCAACTAGATAATACGTATTTTTATGTAATCATTTATAGATACCATTTTTTGTGTGCTATTGATTTAACTACTAGTAGTGGTATTATTATTATTCTCATTATTATATTTAATATTAATATAACACACAGATATTATCTTATAATTATATATTATTAAAATATTAAAATAAAATATTATATTAAAATAAAATATTGTATTAAAATAAAATATTGTATTAAAATAAAATATTGTATTAAAATAAAATATTGTATTAAAATAAAATATTGTATTAAAATAAAATATTATATTAAAATATTTCAAATCGTAATTTCCAACGTCGAGTACGTGTTTTGTTTGTCGTGAATAATTAATTTCGTTCTTAATAGTTTTTAAGCTCCGATGATTGCAGGTCACATTGGTGCTCGTGATTATAAATGTGAAAAACCAACGTAAAAAATATAACCACATCAAGATCGCCATCCAATGATTATTATGATCATCATTATTATTATTATTACTAGTATTATTATTATTATCATTATTATTATTATCATTATTATTATTATTATTATTATTATCATCATTACAATTGTTGCTGTTGTTATTATTATTATTGACCTCATAGTGGATTAGTTGGGTCAGTGAAACAATAACAAATGGTAAAAAATAATGATATCAATAATAATATCAATAATAATAATAATAATAATAATAATAATGGCAATAAAAAGTAATAATATTAATGATAATGATAATAATAATAATAGTAGTAATTATAACAATAAAGTCAGTCATAACAAGTAATGCTTGCAACAATGAATAGCTACTAATACCAGTGGCCGACATTAAGATGTACAAGATAAGGTATGCTGCACTTAACGACCCTGCGAATCACGAATTAAAAATTTGAAACAATTTTAAAAAAAAAACTCTCTTCAAGGGATGTGGATTTAAAATTCACAGAACTTCCTGCCAATTGTCAGAACAAACAGGTCCTCTGTTGTACTCGTCATACTCATCATACTCGTCGTAAACATCGTACTCATCGTAAACAAACAATAGAGAAGTACACATTAGCAGCAGGAAAAAACAAGAAG
>MPNW01001006.1:0-22450 GCA_011800805.1 Hirudo medicinalis
AGACTGATATTAAGGTTGGGAACTATAGTCATCCTCCTGCGACATATGGATATTCATGACCATGTTCCGTTTTACCAATTTAGGCCCATCCAAGCGCCAACTTCGCGTCGGCGAGCAAGTGCGCCATACTCTCGATTCTTGGATCGTTGAGCGACGGCTCAAACTGGCTAGCTAGTACCATGATCAGGGATTGTCACCACTACTTCATAGATGGTAGCGAGCGTTAGCGTCTGTGGCAGCACCGGCTGCTCGGCGACGATGAAAGTCGACATTGCCGCGACGTAGAACGCCGTGACTTTCGAGTTTAGAGGGTTGATATCAGTTCATGGATTAAATAGCACCAGTCGGTGCATTGCCTTCTAGCACCCCTTCGTTGCTTGGACCGCGTCAGACTTCATAGGCGAGAATAGAGCAGGAACGACACGCTGCTCAACGCAAGCCCTTATAGAGCAGATTTGACGTATGGATCAGCTAAGTGACTCAGAGTGGTACGACCACACCAATAGTGACGAGGTCGAGAACGATGCCGGCTACCGTAGTAGAACCTGTGCGCAAGCTTTCGCCCACCGACACCAACGACAGGTAGGTTATGTTCAGTCTGGACTTAAGCTTGATGACAAGCAAGGCGCAGCGCGCAAGAAGCTAGCGTAGATAAGTCAGACGATGTTACGAACTCTATTTCAATTTCAATAAGCCTCATCCCAGCTGTTAACGCTACGGACATCGACATGCAAGGGCACCGACATCGACACCGCGGGCATTGCGGCATTTTCCATGACATAGCGGACGACAGGGATTGTCGCCTCGACTTCGTTCTCGACGGTCTCGAAGATCAATTCGTCGTGCACCTGCAGTAGCATGCGGGCCGAGAGCTTCGCCTCGGCTAGCGCGCTCTCCATGTGGATCATGCGCGACGAATGATGTCGGCGGCCGTTCCTTGCAGGCGGGCATTGATCGAGGCGCGCTCGTTGAAGGCGCGCACCGACGGATTGAACGAACGGATTTCCGGATAGTGGATGCGGCGACCAAAGACGGTCTCTACATAGCCGTTCTGGCGGCATAACGTCTTGGTCTCGTCAATATAGGCGCGGATGCCTGGGAATCGTTCGAAATACTTCTTGATGTAGTCGGAAGCTTCTTCGCGCGGGATCGACAACTGGTTGGCGAGGCCGAGGGCCGAAATACCGTAGATGATACCGAAGTTGATCGCCTTGGCGCGGTAGCGGATTTCTGACGGCATGACCTCGACAGGTATCGAGAACATCTCTGCCGCTGTCATGGCATGGATATCGACGCCGTCGGCAAAGGCCTGTTTGAGCTGGACGATGTCGGCGACATGGGCGAGCACGCGCAGCTCTATTTGGTTGTAGTCGGCCGAGATCAACTTGTTGCCCTTGTCAGCGATGAAGGCGGTGCGGATCTTGCGCCCTTCGGCCGTACGGATCGGTATGTTTTGCAGGTTGGGATAGGACGACGATAGACGACCGGTAGTCGTGGCGGCTAGCGCGTAGGAAGTATGGACGCGCTGTGTCTCGGGATTAATGAAGCCGGGCAGAGCGTCGGTGTATGTCGATTTGAGCTTGGTCAGCTTGCGCCAGTCGATAATCTTGCGCGGCAGTTCGTGATCATTGGCGGCGAGGTCTTCCAGTACCCGGGCCGAGGTCGACCACTGGCCGGTTCTGGTTTTTGTGCTGCCTGGCAGGTTCATACGGTCGAACAGGATGTCGCCGAGCTGTTTGGGTGAGCCGATTGTAAAACATTGGCCGGCGAGCATATAGATCTCGTCCTCCAGGCGTGCTACGCCATGGGCGAACTCGTCCGACAGGCTGGACAGGATCTGGCGGTCAACTGAGATACCGCGCTGTTCCATGCGCGACAGCACTGGCGCTAGCGGTCGCTCCAGCCGCTCGTAGACCGAGACTAGGCACTTTGCGACGAGGCGTGGCTTGAGCACATGCCACAGACGCAGAGTAATATCAGCGTCCTCACTTGCGTAAGTGGCGGTGCGATCGATGTCGACATAATCGAAACCGATGCAGCTCTTTCCGAAACCTACTACATCCTTGAGCATGATCGGCGTGTGGCCTAGCCATTTTTCCGACAACTGATCCATGCCGTGGCTGCCATTGGTACCGCCGTCAAGCACATAGGAAATTAGTATCGTGTCGTCGAACGACCTGATATCAGTGCCGTAGCGATTCAGTACCACCAAATCATACTTAAGGTTCTGGGCGACCTTCAGTACTGCGGCATCCTCGAGCAGCGGCTTGAGGACTGCGATGGCATCGCACATCTGGATCTGGTTCTCGACCAGCTTGCCGCCGCCGCTCTTGTGGCCAAGCGGCACATAGGCAGCACAGCCGGGTGCAGTAGCAAGCGATAAGCCGACGAGCTTGGCTTGCATCGGATCGAGCGAGGTGGTCTTGATGCTGAAGGCAACGACTCCGGCCTCTATAGCCTCGTTGACCCAAGTCTTCAGCGCGGCGAGGTCGCTGATGATGACATAGGCGCCGTAGTCGAACTTCTCTGCCACTGACGCTTCGGCAAGCTTGTTGGCGAGGGCTGTAGGAGTTTCTTGCTCCTCATCCTTACCCTTACCACCTCCACGTGAGGATGGGATGAGAGGGGCGTCAGTATAGCGATTTTCTTCCTTCTCCCAGTCAGAGCGTGAAGAAAGTCCGGTAGGGAATGAGGGGTCACTCGCTATTTCCGACCTTACATCTGGCCTGTACGCATAATCACCGCGCTCTACCTGCACATAGACATTGTCGATCATGCCGGGGTCAGCACCGGTGGCCTCGGCGAGGCGTTTGATCAACGTGGTGAACTCCATAGCCTTGAGAAAGGCAATCATCCGCGCGCCGTCAGGCGGCTTTAGTGCGAATGTTTCGAGACCTTCGGTGACCGGCACATCGTTCTTCAGCTTCACTAGTTCACGACTGATACGCGCCTTGTTAGCGTTGTCGATAATTGACTGGCGGCACTTCTTCTGCTTTATCTCGGAGGCGCAGGCGAGAATTGTGTCAAGATTACCAAACTGATCGAGCAGTTGGGCAGCGGTCTTTTGGCCTATGCTGGGAACGCCTGGTACATTGTCGGCCGAGTCGCCAATCAACGCCTGCAGGTCGACCATCTTTTCGGGAGGCACTCCCCACTTCGCTATGACCTCGGGGATATTGATTTGTTGGTCTTTTATCGGGTCGTACATCGACACTGTTGGCCCAACGAGCTGCATTAGATCCTTGTCCGAGGAGATGATGGTGGCATCGCCACCGGCTTCGTGTGCTAGGCGAGCATATGTGGCAATCAGGTCGTCGGCCTCGAAACCTTCCATCTCGATGCAGGGTAGGTTAAAGGCGCGCGTCGCGTGGCGAATCAGGCCGAATTGCGGGATCAGATACTCAGGTGGTGCCGAGCGGTTGGCCTTATATTCTGGGTATAGATCATTGCGAAAGGTTTTCGAGGAATAGTCGAAGATGACGGCGCAATGAGTCGGTGTGACGCTAACTTCAGTGTTGCGCGCATCCTGCATAAGCTTCCACACCATGTTGCAGAAACCGAGTACCGCATTGGTAGGCAGGCCGTCAGATTTGCGGGTGAGCAGCGGTAACGCGTGATAGGCGCGAAAGATGTACCGGAACCGTCGACAAGGAAGAGATGATCACCTTTTTTCATAGTGATACTGGTAGCTTGGCAGGGCTGTGCTGTCCATGGCGAAGTATCTTCGTGACCGCCATTCATGCTGTCAGTTGACGCTTTTTACGCTATACATTTTTGAGATAGTCGTTGCTCCTTCCGCCGCTTATCATCTCCCGACATTGCGACGCGATCTTCCCGGGCTTAAAGTGCAGGAGACACTGAGAATGTATCAAGGATCTCGAACGGATCGCGGCGAAAGGCGATGGAGGTAGCTTCGACCATCCGCAGCCGGATTACACCGGAACCTGTAGAAGCTATTCACTGAATGGAGATACCGTTGCACTGCCCATCAAGATAGTAGCGGCCACGGATATGCTGTCCATGGAACTACAAGTCAGCACAGCCAGGAACAAAGTCTGGGTCGATCCAAATCTGTTCGAACTGCTGATCGTAGGCTCGGTAGATCTGTATCCTGTCGTGTTAGAGCGCTTATGGGCGAAGAGCTTGCGTCAGTAAAGACTGTACGATCACGCCCGAGCCATGCAGAATCGCCTGCAGTTCATCCATGATCCGCTAGCACCTGTTTGAGTAGTCGATGGCATTCGTTTCTTGGCACTTGGCGTCGAACTCGTGATCGGAGAAACCTGACTCGTTCT
Source organism: Hirudo medicinalis (assembly GCA_011800805.1). NCBI lineage: Eukaryota > Metazoa > Annelida > Clitellata > Hirudinida > Hirudinidae > Hirudo > Hirudo medicinalis. The sequence continues at coordinate 4,296 of MPNW01001006.1, forward strand.
CGGTATTACCAGCTTGTAGGGGGGGGGCGCCAGGGTTTGGATCCCAAATGGCCGCGTGTTCCAGTTAGTAGTCGAGAACAGATATTTGGTCCACTTCTATAGAAGTCTGATTCCGGGATGAGTGTGTGTTTGACTTGGAGGCCTGCTTCTGACGTTTGCTAGGCGATGAAGTCGAAACTCTCCTTGCGATAGTCACAGTCGATAGAGTTCATGTTGAACTCGAATTTGAGCTTGCCAATCTCGGCCAGCAATGTCTTTGACATCTCGATGTCGCACTTGACAGGTGGCAAAGGCACTTACATAGTAAGCATACATCGACTCGGCATGATGTTTATCTACAGTTATATTGCGGCTGTTAGCGACTGGCTTCAGTGTCGTCTCTTTGTCGACGGCGTGATGGATAGCCTTACGGACGTGTTAGTCGTTGCAGGATTTCGCTTTGACGTTGATCAGAGCCGCAGGGTTATCATCGTCACGATCTCGAAAAGCCTGCTCGCGTTCATCGCAGATGTCGACATCATTGATCTGAAGTCTAGCCTTTCACATCGAACCTTACCAGACTCTAACGCTGAAATGTTGGCGCTGTATCGGTGCTGCAGTTGATCCATTCGATACCATCGAGATTGACTTTTCGATCTCACTACGAGCTGTCAGGTCGCCGCTTGACTGATGCTTTAATACCCGAATCGATGCTGATAATCTCGAACTGACCTATACTGATGAGCTAGGCCGACAGTATATCTTTGCTCTTGTCTAAATCACAATAGCTCTAGGCGATAAACGCGGAGATAGTTCATCATCGCCGGAATAATCGTAACGTTTAATCATGTCAGCTTGAACACGATCATATGAGCGTTGGGTTCAATGATCGTCACCTCGATCGCCTTCTTCGGCGTTCGATTGATCTTCGATTGATCAACGATGTCATGCGTTCAGCCATCAAATTACCTGGAGAGTTCTTGTCGCACAGCGTATGATGTGAAAGACTACGTCTTCGACGGTCAAGTCGTTGCTATTCGACTACTTCACGCCCTTAGTGACGTTGAGCTTGTACTCTATGATGGTGTCGTTAATCAACCAGCTTTCGCGCAGCATATGACAAAAGGTGAAATCGAAGTTCAAGCGGATCAGCAGCTAGATGAACTGCATCACGATGATTGACAACATCACGATGTTGTCAATCTACGAAACACTGCACTTGCGCTTGTCTTTCAGCTTCATCACATGCATGACGATGTGCAGTGTGCCGTTGCGTTTCGTGCTTGCGGAGCGAGATACCACGCTCTACCGGTGACTATAAGCTGCAGCAGCGAATAGGTAACGGCCGTGCTGGCGCCGAAGACATTAGTCGGACTAAGTAATTCGCGGTGATGCATGCTGCCACTGTCCACGTCGCGCAGAACTGACCGATTTCCGGATGAAAGTCTCTCGTCTTCATTGGGGCCTCTCTCATTGTAGTCATTTAGTACATCGTTGTTCCGATAGTGCCCAACCGGAATCGTTGTTGTTACACTGAGTATTTAGTATTCAGCCGTCAGGATACGGAGATAGCAGGGCATGCACCTCATTACTGCCATGAAAGTGTTTGACCTAGTGGTCATGATGTTGCTGGCTGCTGTCAGCCGCTACATCAAGGCATTGAAGAATGATCTAGGCTCTAGGCTGATCACTGCTCCACGTGCCGGCTTAGCCCGACCGAGGCGGAAGAGAGTATATGACCAACGCACGATCTCTTCTCGATGATCTCAAAGAACTACGCGATGCGATCAGGGGGGGGGGATTCATCGCGAATATCGAGCGGTATCATGGAGGTTTCTTACTTCAATGATGTTTGTACATACCATGATGGTCCGGCTGGAGTGGAAGTTCCTCGACGAAAATCTGTAGACTTCAATCTAGCTGTCTCTGACATCGCACTACGTTGTGAAAACCGTGAGAAGGGGTTAGTTTGACGTCGCCATTCGCTTTGACAAACAGAACAATTCAGCGTTGATCGCTAGACGCCTCGGCGAAGTGCATAACTATGTATGCACAGGCCAGCATACTTGGATCATAATGGTTGGCCGCAAAAGACGGAAGGATTAGCCTAGCATTCCTGTATGCTGAGGCATTTTTCCTATGCTGAGTCATTTTGCCAAGCGGCTTGACAGTTGGCCGTTCCAGGGACCGGACGATCAGTTATCGGTGTCGGTAAAAGAACGTGTGTCGATCAATCGTATCGAATTCGCCTACCAAATGAACCTTGCCAGCCTGGTACCAGCCATCTGTCAAGTCTGTTGGTCAACAAGGTGCCATAATCGTCAAGCAGCGCTCCAGGTACCGTTCAAGACATTCAAATCGATGCCAGACTGATATCTATACGCTCTATCCGCATGGGACCTACGTAGCAGCTAAGGTGCTGGTACTTGTCGATTGCCTCAATACGTTAGCTTGACTCCGACCTGATAGACTGAAGACGACCCCCCGTCCGATCATGTGGCCTATGAGGCTGGACTTAGTCCAGCCAAGCTATGGTATCGTATGACGACCTCGAATCCTCGAAGCACTACTCGTATTTGCGGGTCTTAGGCTTGTTACAGAGTAGCATAGATACCTTGTCCTTGAACGCCCACTTCGCCGCCGACTGTCGAGTTGGCACGTACTTAGGTCGACAGTGCAAATGCCATGTCATGAGCATACTTGTTGGCAGCCGTACCATACAACGTCGATCAGTTCTATCTAGTAAGGTCGCAAGGCTTGAGTTCGAGCGAAACGCTATTCGTGAGGTCTATGCTGACGACAACTAGCTCCGATTCCGTCTTCACCTCCTTGAATCAGTCGACTGTGGACATCGTTGGACAGCCCTTAGAGAGCCGAGCTTATCACTGCCTGGAACGAGACCTGTAGGCATATCTTTACTCAAAAGTGGCATGGTCGATCGCCAATTCGGTAGTAACGATCGACTCGACGATTACATCGAAGTTGACCTGGTTGTGGAAACGAAGATTCTGATGGACGCAGTAACCGGTGAGATTGGTGCTGGGCGGCTTCCAGTAGAATTGCTTGGTGATCTGCTTAATCGTTGTACATGATAAGATCTTCAAGCAACTTGAGATAGTTATTGTTGCGCCGAAATGCCTATAAATATTGATTGATCCACGAGAACCAGCAGGCCTGATAGCACTTAGCATTCGTCGAAATGCGTCTCTGGTAGGACCTAGAAGTTCAGGTTGCCATGCCGAAAGGTGATGTTATGGCGCCGATCATCTTCGTAGGAGGACTACGTCTTCTTGTAGAGTCGCGCCAACTCATAGCCGTCGATCAAGCTGCGACAATGGCTTAACTTTCATCTCGATATTGCTCTGTAGTGTCCTTAGCCTATGCAGTAGTGATCGTTTAGATTCTGCTATCATACTGTCCACCGTCTACCGTCCAGGAGAAGAATGTCGATCGATTGCCGGGCGATCATTTTCTAAATCCGTAAATCAATCTGTCGAATTTAGAGATAATGAGCGGTCAGATGGCGGCTGAGGTTTAGTTTGTCTCCAACACTTGAAAATGATCTCTGAGCTTTCCCGATAGTTGGTGAGGCCGATCCTCTGATACAATTCTGGACAATGAAGTTTTCCTTGCGGATCGATCACGTCGATGAATCTGGTGCCTGCTTTTCTGGCGGCTTCTAGCGTGTTAGTATACAGCGCCTATCCGGCGTCTTTGTGGTGCACGCGCGAGTCGACGAAGTTGAGACAATGGCCAGGTCAGCCAGTAAATTATAGCCAGGCAAATCCAGGTTGACCAACTCACGCTACAGGAACCATGGCATTTGCTTGCCTTCCAGCGTGATGGAGCAGATTATTCCAGGTTTTATCGCGATTAAAGTAATTTATGAGGCGTTGCTTGTCGGCATGCACGCAGTGCGCAGTTGTCTCACTGATAGTGATGATTTCGTTCAGGATCGCACTATCGTGCTTGCATCTTGCAGTCTGGCGGTTCGAACATGCGAGAGTATGGATAGATCGTTCCATTGCTAGTTTGTGTGCAGAAACTGAAGTGACCGACTCTGGTTCTGAAAAGGGCAGGGCAATGCAACTGATATTATCTACCAGATTGACCGTGATGATATTAGCCGTACGGCATTGCAACATCATCGGATTGGCTTGGCAGCCTGACTCTGCTTAAGCTTGCAGTCGATATCCACGATAGACGCAATCGCTAACTAGAACTCGGTGCTGAGTTCCGTTAGCCTGTCTTCTATCGAGGGCAAGGATATCCGTATCACCAGTCGCTACATGGCGCCCTTGGCCTACAGGTCGCGCATCCGGCCGGTAGGCATCTTGGATGAAATCAAAAGAGTATCGGATAGAGTTAACTGAAGCGACGCTGACTGGCACTGAAGTACAGATTACGTTTGGTGTTCAGACACCGCCTAGCAGGGCCATGTATTCGCTGAGCGGGCACGCCTAGGAAGATTATGGCTATCGTTGCCTTCGAACTTGCATGGTCATGCATCATCTCGTCTGGAGAGTGTTCAGGTTACTGCAGCAAAACGATAGTTCATTCCTGGATAATAAAGTAAAAGATTACCTCAAATCACCCGGTATCCAAAGGATAAGATCATTTGGTAGCTCTTTGTTAGAGGGTATCATTGCGGACTTCAGACGGAAGGAAACCTTGCTTTAAGCTTCACTCATACCTGGTCTATACTCGTTCCCACAGCTCATCGTGCCGCACGAGCTAGGCGAGCGGTTCGACGTCGAAAGCGTTTATGTCGCGACTAAGACGACCGTAGCCAGCTTCGATCACATGCCGTCAATTCATGTAGCTCCCGAACCGACGTCAACGGCGCACACCACTTGACGCTAGCACCGGGCACGCTAGCCAGTGCGTGACTCTAGAAATCGGAACTTCATCGCCGCTAAGTTACCAAAGCGTTCTTGCCGCTGTTCACGGCACGATAGGCGAGGCACGCGAGGCATGTCATAGCTAATATTGACTGCGATCGTTTTCGTCTCAGTACAATTCGGTGACAGCCGCAGTCATATTCGCCGCAGCCATATCCAGGGCGAGGCGTTAACGGTGATCAACGCTATCTATTTGTCGTTGCTAGCTGGACAGGTCTAAAAGCATGGAGCTGGATAAGTGACTTGCGCCTCGCAACCTTTGTAGAACGGATAATCCGGCATCCATAGTTTGTGGAAGCCCATGGTAGCTTGTGGCCTAGTATGCGCACGATCAAAAAGTATGCGCACGATCAAAAAAACCATTGGCCTGCCTATGCCGATGTGGCCTAAGCTCTCACGGATTATTCGAAGATCTCTACTTCTGTGCAGCTCCACTGCGCTATTGGGCCGCAGCTGTTCACCTCTTTGCTGAGCCTGGTGAAATGCTATGGTCATTGGTAGATTACCATCGCAGGTTTTCTACTATGATTTGGAGTAGCCTAAGCAACGAAACTTACAGAAATGACTTACCTCAACATCGAGGTAACATGCGGTAGTGTCACTACCAGCTAGAAGATCGCGCTCATCAATATAACTCTTGACCTTTTGGGTAACGACTGACCTTTTGTCTGAAATTATTAGCAAGAAACGAGCGACAACCAACGAGCGACAACCTTCGTATTACTGACGAATGTGTTACCGACGAAATCGAGCCCAAGGACGGTGGCGTCGGTGACCTGCCTCAAGAACTATGTTGTCAATGGCCTGCCTATCGAGAAATTCGAGATGGTGCGCTCAGGACGGTAGCTTAGCAAGTTTTATTCACGGTAATGTTACAAATATATAATCTTTGTGCCTCTTAATCGCCATGTTCCCCTGCTCAAATAGCAAGATCGGTGATTATCATCGAAGTCCGATTATTAGACTTGTCTCCACCTATCCGGACCCCATGTAGCAGCCTTATCCCCTCTCCTGGCTGCTGCGCGGTTTAGAAATGTGCTGCCGTGGTTCCCTCCACTGGCAGCACATTTTATACTCAATCAACCTCCTGAATTTTCGGTCTTTCATCCAACTCGACCTGTGTGGCTTTTCGCTAAGCGAATTTGGCTGTTTCGCTCAGCGAACACGAGTTTCTCTTCCCAGAAGAATCGAAAAGCATTTTAATATCAACTTTCACACAGTTCTAGATCATCTAGACGAGAATCTCGACTAGAGCCTGGTGTACCTGTTCGTGATGCTCCGCATCAAGTCTATCCCCACTGACTGGGTTTTGTAGCCAACTTCCGCAAGACCGCCGAATAGCTGGCGCTGACCTTAAGGCCACCGACTACGACGTCAGCGTGCGCAAAGCAACGAACCGCCCGATGGTCGTCGCTTATCACGATGGTCACAAGGGCTCGTTGCATGTGCGGTTTGACGGTTACTACGACGTGCAACCTATTAACCCTCTGAACCTGTGGAAGACGACCATTTCGATCCCAACATCAAGGAGATAGCGGGCAGCATCAAGGTTATCACCGACCGTGACTCGTCCGATGACAATAGTCAGATAATGCTGTTTGTTGAGGTTTGCCGTGCCTGGAAGGAAGTGCATGGCAGCCTGTCGTGCAAGATCATGCTACTGTTCGAGGATAAGGAGGAGTCCGGCTCGCCGTCGCTGACGGTTGTTCCTAAATGCCAATTCCTAGAAGTTAAGGCCGATTTCGCCATGGTCTACGACGCTGGCATGTGGGATTACGAGACGCTGGCCATCTGTGTTGGTCTACGCAGTCGCGTCGGTGAGCGGGTGATCGTAAGGCTATCGACTGCGACTGCGTGTGAGCGAATATGGCAGTGCAGTCGCCAACTAGATTCTTAATCTTATACAAGGATGTTAGTAACCATTCATGACAACGATAGCCGCAGCACTACTCCTGAACTTCTACGACGGTATTGAGGAAACGATATTTCTTGTTCTGAAGTCGTGAAAACCGCTCAGTAGGACAGCAAAAACTTTCTCGACGCAATAGGATCTGTCGATCTTATTGAGAGAGAAGGATCGGTCTATTCTCGAGCTGGTCTGCTCCGACCGTCGAGTTCCACGATACCATCGGCAGCTATATCGGCGCTGTCTTTAAAGACAGCCATCGCCACCGAGGTCTCAGCCTCGTGTCATTCTGCCTCGTAAACAAGCAGAATACGAAACAGATGCGCGCCGCCTCCGCGAATTCGTGCGCGCCGACGTCCTGATGGATTGCAACGTCGAGTTTCACGAACGTAATGACTCGTCGGCGATCCAGTTGTCCTACGACTCGTCGCTCCTGATCGAAGCCAAGGACACGTTGTCGGATGAGTGATCAAAGCCGGCCATCATGATTACCATGGACGGCTCGATCCCGATCGTTGGCTACTGCCAGACCTCACTCGGCATGTAATCGCTGCTGGTCTGCTTTGCTCTGCCCAACAACCACATCCACTCACCGAACAAGAAGCACGCGCTCGCCTCGTTCCACCACGCTCTCGCCTCGTTCCATAAAGACCAGTGCTCCTGGGCACACATTCTCGAAGCGCTGACACACAAGTGAAGAGTTATAATAAGAGGTTTAGATTGATTTTTCTTCTGATCGCAGCAACTGAGTTGCCAAACCACGATCGGAGACTAGTAATGACCATTCGGTTCCACAAGAACGACCTTCCTAACCTCCAGCATTACGACGTCGATGCTGTTGCCATCGATACCGAGACGCTAGGCCTGAAACCGCATCGCGACCGTCTCTGCGTAGTGCAGATCTCGCCGGGAGACGGCACCGCCGACGTTATCCAGATCGCACCTGGCCAGAAGAAAGCATCAAACATCACCTTGCTGTTGAAGAATCGTAAAATGACGAAGCTGTTCCACTATGGCCGCTTCGATATTGCCGTGCTCTACACGGCCTTCGGTGTTATAGCTGAGCCTGTGTTCTGCACAAAGATCGCTTCACGCCTGACGCGCACCTATACCGAACGTCACGGTCTCAAGGACATCTGCAGTGAGCTTCTAGGCGTGACTCTGTCTAAGCAGCAACAGTCGTCCGACTGGGCTATTGAGACGCTGTCGCTGGAGCAACTAGAATACGCCGCTTCCGACGTACTCTACCTGCATCGTCTGCGCAACGTACTAGCCTGCCGGCTGGAGCGCGAGGGCCGCGCCAAGGAGGCTGAGGCCTGCTTTCGTTTCCTGCCGACCTGCGCTAAGCTCGATCTAATGGGTTGGGGCGAGGAGGGTATTTTCGATCACAACTGACCAGATATTAGCTTGTGCGATGAAACGAACCGGTCATCTGCCAGTTTGGGCTGCGTAGTTTCTGCAGTACATTTTTCATTCAGGAGATATGAAGTCGATGCTGCAGCAAGTTGAGCTCGCGCGAGGGCTGGGCCGAATGTGAGTTTAGTTCGGCTTCGCGTCAACACAGGGCACACCGATGGTCTCAACCCGCAAAGAAATTCAGCAAAACTTCAAAGACCAACTTGCCAAGTTAAGCAAGCAGGTGACGCAGCTGGACAAGGTGATGTTGAAGCGTAGCACAGTCGCCATTGAAGCGTAGCGCAGTTGCCATTGTCGAAGGCCGAAACCGAACTATATGACTCACTGCATAGCTGCTTCACCGATAACATACACGATATCCGCTGGTAGACGCGCGTGACACAGAAGACAGCACAGGCTAATCACGTTAACCACGGCTCTCGTCGACGTAAAGCTGATTAGCCTCGTCGTCCCGCTTTTGAATAGTCGTTTATGGAGTTTGCCGTGCGGCCAAAGCCATCGCACGGAATACTCTCCATTCGAATATCATGGGAATCACATGAGCCTCAAGAAGCCGATCGCTGCGGCGCCGACCAATGACTCGAAGGTCGTGGCCTAATGGACCAACTGCGACTGCCAAGATAAATTATTCATTGTCCAGTATCGTTTGCTAGCGTGGTTAAGGGGTGGTTGGCGGCCAGTGGGATGTCAACGACGAGGCCTAGTAGGCCTAATATCGAACAACTACACCCATAATGCATCGACCTCATTCCCGGGCAGTCCATGCAGTCCATGGCGGTGATGATCAGGACAACGAGGCAGCAAGGCGTATTCTGGGAATAACCTTAGACTGCTTGACTCTACTCCCCCCCCCAATGAAGAAGCTAATGACTGACAAGTAAGGATACTCACGAGTTTCTCGCTACTGTGGTCGAGCGCGTCAGCGACAACAAGCTCGACCGTGTTGCGCTGACATTGGTCGATGCGCGCGGTGAGCGCTAGTTCTTACACATGCATATCCATATCACCGAAATGGTCACCTCTAGCATATCTTAGTGACGCTTACAAAGACGACCGATCCATAGCATAATACGCGGCTCCCACTTTCTAGCCTGTTGATGCTATGAACTCTCGTGCGCACCGATCGTGTTTGGCGCGCCTTTTACTGCCGCCATTGAACCACTAGTAAAGGCTTCTGCACTGTTGGAAACCCTTCTCCTCGCTGCCGTGACCAATCGTTGTGGATGGGCAATCGAGCCCAAAGAGAATATCTATGAGTTCATTTAAGAGCATCATCCTGGCAGTCACGACGGCATCCGTCGTGACTGCGCGTCAGTAGACTGAAATCTGCTGTCGTGAAGAGCGGCAAAAAGATCTATGCTATCTACCGAGTAGTAACTACGATCTATGCTATCTACTGAGCAGTAACTACTACGACTGCAACAACCAGTTGCGCCATTGCTACAAGTACAGCTATCAATCGGATCGCCAGGACAATCCGAACGATCCACGCCCGAACGACCTAATCACGGGAGGACAGTCGGATTGTGCCTTCAGAACAGCCAACAGCCGTAAGGACGGCGACTTTTGTTTGTCAGGTATCCGCATTTGGTTAGACTGCAACAGTACAACGATAACCGACCGGTAGCGGCTTCGACGACGGTAAGGATGGTAATAGATAGGCGTGTACCAGATGGTAACTAAGAGTGACGGAGTCGTCGAAGCAGTGCGCGGCACAGAAGATCATTATGATACCGCCGTGAGATCGTTACGATACCGCCGTGAGTAAGTCTGCCGCTGTACCAGCCAACATAGACTGGGTAGGCGTTTCGCGATGCAGTATGGTGATGAAAATAGCGAGTGGGCCGATACCACAGGTGGAGGGGGGGGGATGAAGGTCAAGCATACCAAGCAATTAGCGCCGACCTAACTCGTCTCCCAATCGTTTGATAGAACGATTGTCAGTTAGACTATTATGGCAGTGGCGAAGGGTTGCCGTGATTCACAGCAGAGTCGCACGGCGGACCAATGCTGCACCTGGACATGACAAGCACCTAGACGAAACGCAGGCCGTTGCATCAAGAGTGTTGGTAGCCACGAACTTAAACAGGAAGTGAGGCGTTTGAGCCACAGCGGCGAAGCCGGCAAGTAGTTCGAACAATAGGCTAAACCCGATGGCAGCGACCGTGCTTGCCGCTACACAAGCGAGCACTAGCAACGTGCCAATAGCTCTCGGACGTCGCGGCATCCCGCGCCGTAGTTTTGATGAGATGGCCTGTATTTATCCGTTTAGTCCTTGCCGAAGCGCTGTGCAATAGCCTTCAGGCCGCGATACATGGCAACCCGCACGCCGTTTCATTCATGCCAAGTGCCGCGGCTGTCTCTCCGATTGAGGCGCCATCTACCGAGATCGACGATACCACGTTCCGCTGTACCGGCGACAACGCTTCTAGGGCCCGGTAGATGTTGCGGCCATAGGCAATTTCAACGACGGGCCCTACCAAAGTTTCGGCGAAATCAGCTATGTCGACCTCGATGCGCTTGCCGTGTCGCCGGAACGTATCGACCAGCTTGTAGCGCGCGATCGCATAGATCCACGGCAACACAGCCTCGTCCTGACGCCAGGTATGCTGTTTCAGATGAATCGCAAGCATGGCCTCCTGCACCACATCCTCCGGATCGATACCACCTAGACCTATTCGGCGGCGACAGTATCTACGAAGAATAGCTGCAACACGTTCAAGGAAAACATAATATGCTGTCTCGTCTCCAGTCATTCGCAAGTTTGAGCAACCTGGCAAGTTCATCATCGTCTATACTAATCAACGATATTCACCTGTTAATTATTCTGGTATCCGTTATGTGTTACTTCGACATACTCAAAATGAGGTTCACTGATTTCACTCTCTTGCTTACGAAAGCGAGTTCGACCTTGCTTACGAAAGCAAGTTCGGTGCCGCAGTAATGAACAAGATAGGCGTGGTGCAGTTAATGACATGGGAGACACGGGACTACCCAGTTCATGTCTAACAGGAACACGTCATGCACCACCAGACTCTCTAATTCGCCCTTGCCAGATTACTCGTCTTAGCTTTAGCCATCGCCACTCACGCGATACCGATTATCGCCGAAAGGATGATTGGCATGGAGAAATTTTGCAGCATCGTCCTATTTTGCAGCATCGTCTTAGGTGGGGGGACAGAAAGATTGCGCCGCAGGCGCGGAACCACCTGCATCGGAACCTCGACGGAGACTACAATGGCAATTCCTGGAAGGCCGTGTCGGTCGGTACATGCACAATTCCGGCACATGCACAATTCAATTATAGACCGGCTATGGCCACAAGTCTTGCTCTAAACTGCCAAATCTCTAACCTGCTAATGTAGGTTCGAGTCCATGGAAAGTTTACTCCTTGCTCTCACTACCACTTCAGCATTGCATTCCGGAGAACAGTCATAAGTGCATCGCGCCATCACAACATGGAGCGTTGTCTACGCGTGCAATCCTCGGCTTCAAGTCTGAGTATATCGCCGACATCCTCGCCGATATGTCCGACGTCGGCTTCTTCGAAATCCATGTCGAGAGTTGTATAGGCGAGGGTGGTATGCTGCACCACGTCATGTCTCATATCGTTGAGCGTTATTCCATATGCTGCATGGTGTTGTCCTCTCTCTTCATAGGCGCCGACCTATGGCGCCGACCTATCGCTTAGCTATGAGCATCTGGCACGGATACGCCGGCTCGTCGAGTGCTGTAAGCCGCAGTCCTTTTCCGAGCACCTAGCGTGGTCGACCCATGGCAGCGCCCCCCACGACCAGCTTACTACTCTACATCCGTTTGATGCTGGTGCGGGTTACTATCATATCGATGGGGGGGGGCAGCAAAACGTCGACTGGCAGATATTGTTCAAGAACCGTTGACATACGTGCTGTTCGAGGAAAGAACCCTCGACGAGGTCGACGTCCTAGACGCGTTCGCCGAACAAAACGGCTGCGAACTGCTGTTAGACATCAACAACATCATGTTGAGTCTGAGCAAGACGCTGGCACAACACTTTTTGGTGACCGTTTAGCTGGTAGGCGAGTATTCTTCAGCGTCACTGGTGCGCGCCTTGTCAAAACCTAGCTGCTGGTAAGCCCGCTGATGTTTGCATATGGCAATGGCTTTCAGGAATTCATGCAGGGTTTTGCGCCGACTGTCCATCCTATCCTTACCTTGACGATGTCGTGCGGCTCAAAGCTGCCTAGAGTCGCGTCTATCAAGCCGCGGACGTTGAGTCTCTCGACATCGGCCAGCTGGCGACATACTGGTCTATTGACTTCTCGGCGATCAGGATCTAACCGCATCCGGCAATCACGCTGATTCGCTCGCCCTACGCTATCGGCTCGATCTAGCAGGTGCATCCAAGCGAAATAATCCGTATCGACACTGCGAACGCGTCCGACTAGGTGTTCGTGACGCTCCGTAACCTTGACGTCGACGTCAAGGTGTTCATCATCACTGCCGTTGATGCCTCCTTCGCTGCAACTCTGCTCTCTGGCGCTACACTGGGCGAGGTGAGTGTGGCCACGCTCGTGATCCATCTAAATTTCGATTTCGGCAATAATCGCGTATAGCTAGCCTCGCTAGGTGTTTTGCCAGAATCTTAATGCAAGAGAGCTGATATGACCGACATCAACCACGCGCTCTATCAATGCGGCTTCCGCTTCGTCACCGACGCGCTGCGGCGTGTCGAAAGCGTGTTCATAGTCATACTCGCCTTGCTGTTGCTTTTCGCTTTGCGCTTCGTCATCATAGTGCTGCTTTCTTCAAGTCCGGCCTAAACCAGTGGGACGACTCATGACCTTATCCAACGACGCTCGCTACTGTTCACTCAGGCATTCAGACTACACATTCTCGACAATCAGTATCCATATTCAGCCTCGATTATGATAGTGGACGCAGGCAGGTATCGGCGAGATCGCTATACCGATCATACTGGTGCTCAGAACGAGCACTAGATACGCTACATTCGACATTCTCGCTATGACTGCGATCATCTAATTCACGGTGCCTGAGAGTTAGGCACTTCTATTCACCATGGGCGGCGATAGCGCTGACGTTGGTCGTTTATGGCGGCTGTTCAATAGCGTTCGATTGATTGCTTTGATCCTCACTAGCTTGAACGCACCGACTAAGCCTTTGATTAGGCTTGCCACCGTCGCCGAATGTTTGAACCGCCGGATGTTTTAACGATCTCTTTTTAACGATCTCTTAAAGTGCTGCATTTACTTTCCAATCAGAACGCCATTGGCATAAAGGTTAGGCTTTAGATATGGCGCACCGAAGAGGCAGGCGTATTGAGCCAGTTTCAATGATTCGTATGAGGATGTAGAGAACGAGGTTATTTCGGTACGCGAAGAGGACCGCGTTGTGTCCAGCCGCCGCAAGCCGCCCGCCAAGCACCAGCCATCGACGACATGTGCGTCAGAACACGGCTGCAACCGTTCAAGAAAGCTGAAGCGCGTCCTGGTCTGCCTCTTTGGCCGCATGGTCTACTGGTGCTTAGTGTTAGCTATCTGGTGTGGCATCGCCGCTACCGGCATAGTAATCTACTACGGCGCCCAGATGCCTAGCACCACGACATGGGTCATTCCTGACCGCTCGCCTAACATCAAAATCGTCGACGTTGACGGCCGTCTGATCGCTAATCGTGGCATGACCGGTGGTGAAGTCGTTGGCCTGCACGAAATGTCGCCATATATGCCACAGGCGGTGATCGCTATCGAGGACAAGCGCTTCTATTCGCATTTCGGTTTTGACCCGATCGGCCTGGCACGCGCGGTATCGATGCGCTTACTGCACGGCCGTTTCACTCAGGGCGGCTCGACGTTGACCCAGCAGCTCGCTAAGAACCTATTTCTGACACCAGATCGCACGCTGAAGCGCAAAGTCCAGGAGGTGTTGCTTGCCTTGTGGCTTGAGCAGAAACATACCAAGGACCAGATTCTCGGAATGTACCTGAACAGGGTATTCTTAGGCTCTGGCACCTATGGCGTCGAGGCGGCCTCCCGTCGCTATTTCAACAAGTCGGTCCGCGATGTGACGCTGGCGGAAGCAGCGCTACTAGCCGGCCTTCTCAAGGCGCCATCGCGCCTGTCTCCCACCCGTGACCCCAAGGCCGCTGGCGACCGTACCCAGCTGGTGCTGGTTGCGATGCACGACCAGGGCATGATCAGCGACAAGGAGCTGGCCAAAGCCATGAATGCGCCAGCGACCAGCGTCGCCTCGTTCCGGACGGGCTCTGAGAATTATGTCGCCGACCGCGTCATGGAGGAACTGCCAAGCCTGATCGGAGAGGAGCGCTCCGACATCGTTGTTGATACCACCGTCGACATGACGCTACAGGCAATCGCCGAGAAGTCGATCTGCCACCTGATAGACGAGAACGGCAAGAAGCTCAATGTCAGCCAGGGCGCGCTGGTGTCAATCGACAATTTCGGCGCCATTCGCGCTATGGTCGGTGGCTACGATTATTCGACCAGCCAGTTCGACCGAGCCTTTGAGGCGCGCCGTCAGCCAGGCTCAGCCTTCAAGCCCTTCGTTTATATAGCTGCCCTCGAGCAAGGCCGCACGCCCGATAGCATCCGCAACGATGCGCCCATCAAGATCGACAAGTGGACGCCAGACAACTATCAAAGCAAATACTACGGCCTGGTGACGCTGAAGACCGCGCTTGCAAAGTCGCTGAACTCGGTAGCGGCGCAGCTCGCCATGGAAGTAGGCCCGAACGCCGTGGTTGAGGCAGGGCATCGCATGGGTATCGAATCAAAATTACAGCCCAATGTCTCGATCTCACTCGGTACCTCCGAAGTGACGCCACTGGAGCTGACTGCTGCTTACGTGCCCTTCGCCAATGGTGGCTACAAGCCCAAGATCCATCTAATCCAGCGTATCACCTCGGCCTCCGGCAAGATGCTCTACGAGAACACATCAGGCTGCGGCCAACGCGTTATCAGCCCCGAGGTCGTAGGCATGATGAATGCGATGATGACTGGCGTGATAAAAGAAGGTACGGCTAAGAAGGCTGCATTCGCCTGGCCAGCAGCCGGCAAGACCGGCACCAGCCAGAATTCTCGTGACGCCTGGTTCGTCGGTTTCACCGCTAATCTAACCACCAGTGTGTGGTTCGGTAATGACGACGGCAAGCCGATGAAGTTGGTGACCGGCGGCGCGCTGCCGGTGCTTGCTTGGCATAAGTTCATGGTAGCCGCCCACGAGGGTATGCCCGTGGCGAAGTTGCCAGGCAACTGCACATCGGAGAGCGCGACCTCTGATATCACTGTCGATGGCCAGCCTGATCTCAACGAAAAGCGCCCTATCCGCAGCCCATCTGTCAGCGCCAGTCGTTAGGCTCTCAGCAAGAGACCAAGCCCACCGCCTCGATCGTTCGTCCACACATGCCCTCGGCTGAGGGCAGCAGCAAGCTCTACGCTGACGCCAGAGCTGGTGGAAATTTCACCTTCGGTGGTTGTGAAGCCGGAAATTATCGCAACAGCTGCAATAGAACAGCTGCAATAGCCAAAATCACTTTCTGCATGTGATCAGTCTTATTAATTTTGAGATAGTTCCTGCNGAACGATGGATGGGCTTTCATTTTCACTGAGCATTGTTGATGAATGAATGAATGAATGAATGAATGAATGAATGAATGAATGAATGAATGAATGAATGGATGGATGAATGGGTGAATGAATTTTAGGGTAAATGAACTGATGAATGAATGGATGGATGAATGGGTGAATGGATGGGTGAATGGATGGATGGATGAATGAACGATTGAATGAATACGTGGATGGATAGATGAATGCAAAAGTGGGTTGTAGAAAGGCGAATCCCCGGCTCCACCAAGTGGCCATGATACCCTGCCCTCGGTCTTCTGTGACGTTTTGTAATAAAGCAGTCAGCCCCATAAACAAAGGCCGTCTATTTGCATATCGAATCCCCTCCCCCAACTTCTCATCTCTCCATCGAGAGCAAGACCTCCTCCCCAAGACCGAGAACGAGACCGTGGGTAGCATCTGAAAAGACATAAAATTCAATTTAAAGGTCCGTGTTGCTGTCTTTTAAGATGTACTCGATTGTACTTAGGAGGAGTGTACTGTGCTGCCGTACTGTACTGACGAAGTTCATAAACTTTGTTCATTGTTTGAGTTGGCGATAAAAGAAGAATAAGATGGAGATTCTTTCGTTGGCATTAGTGAGGCTGGATGGGCGGACGGATGGATGGACGGACGGATTAATGTATGCACGTATGGATTATGGATGGATGGATGGATGAATGGATGGATGGATGGATGGATGGACGGACGGATGGACGGACGGACGGATGTATGGATGGATCAAAGGATCACGTTATTGTCAAAAACACAACCGCCAAAAGCCCGCCCAGCCACAGCCACCCTAATAACCACCCTTAATATCCACTCACCTTAAATGGCCAACCAGTTCGACCCCAACTTCATAATTGTGGTCGCAGCCGCACTCGCGTGAACGACGGCAGGATGCATTAGTGCAGTGCACGAATTTTATTGCTTGCTGCGGAGACGAGGGGCGGTATCGGTGATGAGTCACTCACTTGGTGGGAGATAATAACGACGACGATGATGACGATGATGGTGATGTTGATGATGATGACGATGACGACGATGACGATGACGACGACGACGATGATGATAATGATGGTGGTGGTGACGATGACGACGATGATGATGATGTTGATGATGATGACGGCGATGACGATGACGATGATGATGATGATGATGACGATGAGTACGATGATTATGATGATGATTCTGGATGAATGGGTGGATGCTTCGCAAACAACATTGTATGATAATAATAGCAACAACAATCATCGATACGGATGGATAGATGGATGGATTAATGGATGGATTGATGGATGGATGGATAGATGTATGGAAGGATGGATGGATAGATGTATGGATGGATGGATGGACTATAATAGACAGAACAAGTGGCAGATCATGAGCAAGGAAATAGGAAGGGCATTCAAACATGAAAATTACCAAACCTCTTTGGGGTCAACAAGTGCAGCGGCTCAACGAGATGACGACGACGACGACGACGATGATGACGATGGCGATGATGATTTTCATTCCGCTCTTAAACAACAGACAGAAACGGTCACGCAGGATTTGCAGATCTTTCAAAAAGTGAATTTTATGGAGCTGTTTTGCAGGAGCCTTTTATTAAAATTCATTTCTAGTCCTGTTTCCATGACAACCACAGTACCCTAGATCTGGGTGGATAGCCCTGTCGATAGAGAGTTGGGTGAACATACAAGACGAGCTAGGTCGTAATCAAAACGATGACAAGGCTGGGTTTTGATCCATTGACCTTTGGATTGTCGAGACGGATTTATATATGTGATTTGAGCCAACACATAAAATATTTATACCGCGTATTAGGAAAACCCAAAATATTTTAAACACTTATTATGACCACCCAAAATATTCTCCGTAGAAATTATGACCACCTCACCTGCACGTGGAATTGACGACGTGTGGAACAAACCAGAAGTCATTTTCCGGATGAATGGTGTCGAGGATGGAGAGAAGAAATGATGAACAACGAGAGGATGGGTCGTCCCAGTAGGTGGATGGACACTCCTCTGATCCATCCACCCTTTGCTCTGGATTAAATTTGACAATATTATATTAATTATTATTCATAATTATTATTATTAATTAACCATTAGTAATTGTTAATTAACGATTAATACTTGTGAAGTAGCTATAAATGATTTTTAATTACCTATTAATAATTTTTAATTAACTATTAATAATTTTTGATTAACTATTAAGTGTTGTTAATTAACTATTAATGATTGTTAATTAACTATTAATGATTGTTAATTAACTATTAATGATTGTTAATTAACTATTAATGATTGTTAATTAACTATTAATGAT
>MPNW01001007.1:22302-34728 GCA_011800805.1 Hirudo medicinalis
GAGGAGGTGGAGTCTTCCACCCGATTGATCCGAGGAGGATTTAGCTACCTCGACGGCTAATCTTAGTCCATTCACTGAATTGCACTCATCATCTCACTCATCACTTTCCTACTTGACTCCGTTTTTATGATGATTCATCAGCCAAAGCAACTGAGGAGAGCGACTGCTCCAATCTTCCGAGCGCAGGTGAGGCCGCCGTTGCGAGCGCTAAGACGTCGCCAAGGCATCAGATGGCGCTAGAAATTGTTAGCGCTAATTAACAATTATTAATGGACACTTTCCCGTCTCCTCCTCTGCCTTGTTTCTCCAGCCAAACATCACGCAACGTGGAATCACGATTAGAGGAGAGATAAGATGGTGGAAGGCCTTGGCAACATTCACACACCCATGCATCCATACATCCATGCATACATCCGCACGTCCATGCATCCATCCATTCAAACGTCCATACATTCACACATTCATGTATCCATGCATCCATGCATTCACACATCCATCCGTATCGTCTGATCCTGTGCGTCCACTCTGTAATTGATTCAATTCTTCACTCCTCATGCATTGGATTAGCACTCCCCGACATCAAACAATTCCTGATCCACGCTCCAGTGGCACTTTTCCATCCTTCTTTACGCCGATGACGTCATTAGTGAGCAAAACCTGAGATATTACCAGAACGACTGACAAAATTAGCATGTGATTAGCATATGATTAATATTCATTAGCTGACCGGGTGAGTAGGATGAAATAAGCGGGTTGACCACCCCGTCATCGAATGCTTCTGGAATAATTTTAAAAAATATTTAATTGACAAAAATTCACTTTTCATCGTGGCTACCAGCGTGATGGTCATTAAAGCAGCCAAGGTCAAGGAAGATCAAAGTTCAAAGTTCGTGACGGAGAGAGGGATAGCCTCATTAGCAGGTATGCCGATTCTATTCGCTTCGTAGGAGATGAAAACATCGAGTATCCCTCTCTCTTCACCAGGTTAGTCTGTCTGCAATGATTGGACTTTTCCCAAAGACTTAGAGACATGGCAGCTAAATCATGTCAGAGGAGCACAAGTCTCCATTAGGTTTCTCTGCTATGTGATTTAACCGAGTTATCGGATAACCACTCACCTCTCGGTCGCACATCTCCAACCACCACCACCACCACCACTACCACTACCACCATCACCGCCGTCACCGCCGGTGCACGACAGTAGGAAACAATTCGAATTCAAACATCACGTGACACTTGGCATCACGTGATCTCCAGAAGAGTAAAAAAGCGGAAGTCGTGATCGCGAAGAATGGGAATAATGGAGATGAAAATGAAGAGGAAAAAAAAAACTGGAGCACTGCGTAAGTCATGGACCGGGAACCTGTGCATACCGCACATGCTGAACGACACCTGGCCACACGGCGGAACTATCGTACCACACCACACCCTACCACACCACACTACGCCATACCCTAGCATGGCGACAGTCGACCACCGTCGAACTGACGCCCACCTACCCTGACGTTCTTTGAGCAGACGCGGACGAAAGAATCCATTCATGCGTGACTGGAGCGGAGAGCAGAGCAGTGAATTGAGTCGTCATCCATTTGTCTTTCCACCGCTTCCTCCGCGCAGGTCCGGAAGCGGAAATCAATCAAGAATGGAGAGCGGAAGTGACGTAGCACGGCGATAACAGAGCCTCCTCGTGGCTGGCATTTGTGGGAAATTCTTCTCGTTCGGCAAAGAATTCGGTCAAAGATTCTTCGCCGGATCGATGCTTACAACTGCAGCTTGGCGGCGGGAAAGAAGGCAGACGACGACGACGACGATGATGGCGTTGATGCAGCCGCTGAGCGGCTACGGCGGTAGCTTCCGAAAGACAACGCCGCTACGACAACGACAACAAGACGTTTGCTCAATAGAATTGAATTCCTTAGAAATATCCCTCCTCCCTCCCTGGGTTTTAGACAACAACAACAAGAACAACAACAACAATCACGTGCTTCAACATTTCAAGCTCTGCTATTGGCTCTACAAAATCTACAGATTTACACGAAGAAAACAATAACGACGACCTCTTGTCGTACAAAATGGTTTGCAGTTGATAAACGAAAATAAGGGGCATGAACTCAAGCTTTGGGGTGCAAATGACCTCTGGATTAAAGCAACCAATCACAACGAGAAGAGATGTCACATGATGCAGACTCGTGTCGTCGGTCGTTCCCATCGACAGTGGCAGCGACAGAGTTCTAATTTTAACCGCCAATAAATAAACACCTTTGATGATGATGATGATGATGATAAACAGGACTGCAGAAGAAGATTTGGTTGAAAATGCGGATCCAGAAAGTAAAACGTTATCAAAGGAAAAAATGAAAGAGCTCGAGGACGACACACGACCACTCAGAATACTGTGTACAAAGTGAGGAAGTAGGCAGAAGAGAAAATCCATCAAGAAAACGAAGATCAAGCACCAGGTCTCCTGCTCCCCCCCTCTCCTCTCCTCCTGACCAAAACAGACTTCCATTGCAATCTCAACAGAAAAATGGAAAACAAAACAAAAAAAAAACCCCATTTCTATTCTGATTCGTGTTTTTGTACAAATCCATCCTTCACGTCGTCAGCGATGCAAGAGAAATGCAAGCACATCGACGTATCTTTGAATCGTCCGTCATGCTCACAGGAGGACGTACGACAAGCTCCATGTCGTCGAATGCATTGATTTACAGTGGAATCGATCTACGAGGTAAAATACATTAACAATAACAATAACAGCAGCGACAACGTCGTCACAGCACCACGAAGCCATCTTCCTCTCTGACTTCATTCCTGTCTTTCATCGGTCGCATGCCCAGGGGTTTGCACCGACCGCCTCCGGAGGTCATGAAGCTGAAGTCGGTGCAGCCGGCATCCCTCGCGGCTCTGGCGTCTTCGAGCATGGAGTAGGAGCCGACAGAGTTGTCGCGGACGAAGGAGAAATCCTCTGCAGTCGACGGACAGAAACGATTCGACGACGGTCCGACGCACGTCGAAAAGCGACGGACGTACCACTGACTGTTGCCGACGACGAGAGGGAAGCCGACGCTCGCACGGTTCTCGACGTCGGACTGCAAAACTTCCACGTCTTCGGGCTCGTCCGGGTTCGGCACGGACGCGCGGGAAGCGTCCCTCTCGGGATCTTCTGCAAGAGCACTAAAGTTGCTTTCCAGGGAGTCGCACTTTGCGGAGTCCTCCCGGACGAAGTCCATCTCGCTCGGAAGGTCGCGGTCTGGATCCACGAAGTCCGCGTGTCGAGCGTCGACGAAGTGCAGCATCGGAATCTGCTTTGCCACCCCGGGACTCGTTTTCGACTTTTTCAGCTCCTCTTCCGTCTGCGTCGAAGAACGATGTCAAAGAAAAATGGCGACGGTTTGTACAAACGACCGATAGGACGACAATAATAACAATAATAATAGTTCGTTTACATGACGCACCAAGCACGGCCTCAGAATAATTAATTACAACGACATCGTTAATTATGATAATAATAATTATTATTATTATTATGGCACGAACGGGTGAAAGTGAAAATGCGTGAATTCCGTGCGAAATAATTTACGATAAAAAATATTTAATTTGTATACAATTAATTGTTAATAATAACTTAATTTAACCCGAGAAACACAGGAAATCGTTAAAACGACGAAAAGTAAAAAAATACGTTTAAAGACCTCTCGGACGAGGGAGATGAGCTCCCACAGGTCGGTCTGGTCGGCGCAGTAGAAAGCCACGGCGCACGTCGGGTCCACCTTGGACGTGCCGATCTTCATCGGGCTGGAGCAGTGGTAACTCTGAGGAGACAAGAAAGTCTAAAATCGAGCGTTCATTTTTATAAATTTCCACAAAAACCGATCGTTCCCACGAATGTGGATTCCGGTGGAAGAATCCGAACCCAAACGTCGGGTCGTAATCGACCTCGAACGTGACCACGAAACGTTTTTAGCCACAAGAAAATAAAAGCGAAAGTCGGAAAGTAATCGAGGGATTTCGTTTTAATCGTTCGCGTGAAATACGCCGACAATTCGGTCGAGCGAAATTACCACCTCAGACAATTCGACAGAGTAAAATTACCACCTCAGACGAGTCGCCGAGGTCGACGACGTCCTGATTGAAGTGAGGGTCCAGATAGATGAGGTCGTTATCTGAGGAAGAAACGGATCGACTTCGTCAACTTGGATACGACACAAGGTTGTTAGTCGATAATCTTGATAGATTATTAATCGATCTTGATAGGTTATTAATCGATCTTGATAGGTTATTAATCGATCTTAATCGATTGCAGTCCTCATCTCAAATCATGATAAATGAATGATTCAAACAATTCCCAGATTGCTAATAGCTAAGTCGAGCAAACTTAAAAAACAAAAACAAAACATTTCACGAATCTAAACGAGAGCGACGTCGCCGGCCAAAAATTTGACCGTCGCCGTGCCTACCTTGGTAGCCGACGAAAAACAGGGAGTGCTTCGGCCTGCCCCCCATCACTCCGGCACAAAACCTCCAGTGGAAAACCCTCTTGAAGGAATCCACGTAAGCCTCGTTGACGTGGTGGAAACCCAGCCTCAGGGGAATGATCAGCATCAGCGACCTTCGACCTGCGGACGAGACACTTGCCGGTTCGTCAAAGGTTAAGAGCGGCCGGGAGCTGCTCGACGGGCGTCGACCGGATGAGAGTCGAATTATTATCAGTTTATTAGCAACAAAAATTATGCAAACGGCAATCGAATTAGAGCAAAAAACAATGTCGAGCGACGGCGACGGACCTTAAAACACGTCGCCTACTAAAGCCCGGTCGCGATGCAAAAACGATTTCGACTCACCTCTCTTCATTTCTTCGAGGGCATCTCTGATGAACACTGCGGAGAATTTAAAAGAGCAGTCGTTAAAAAAACAGCCGACAACAACGTGAATAACGCAAGAATTCACAAAAAACAAAGAACCCGGCAGCAAGCGGCGGTAGTCGACCTCCTACCTGTGGAATCCTGCGCTATATAAATGGCCAGGTTGCTCAGCAGCTCGTTCGTCGCTTGCTGCTCTTTCAAAACCTCCCTAAAATTGAATAAAAACGTTCGAATGACGGCCGCCCCCTCGAAACGACGAGATCGAAACGTCGGGCAAAGGCAGACCTCAGGGCGACGGAAATGGAGGCAGGACCGAACCAAGAGCCGGCAGACCTTCCCTTGTTCTCCCCCGACGAGACGAGAGAGTGAATGGAGAACGGACAGTCCGGATCGGGCCTGTCGCAGAACATCTTCAGTAGCTTGTTCGAATCAAACTTTTTCGACATCTCTGCAAACGACATCGGAATTTTTAAACACCGACTTCGCCGGTTTTCGATGATGATTACGATGAAGACGTTGGATTTTAACGACAGCGACGATGACATTGGGTTTTGACGACAACGACGGTCATCGATTTTCGCCCTGCAAATCTGCTTCGATAACTGTTAGAAGTGTTTATAATGGAAAGCGTCCTGTCGTGACTTACGTCGTGAGCCTTGTGATCAGATCTTTAAAGCATTCATTTTCGAACGATTGAAAAACACTCGAGATGTTTCGAGGCAGGAATGTCGAGACGTCGTTTCGACGGAACGCTCGATGAAATAAAACATTCGACGAAGATTCGGAGACGACGACGGAAGTCGAGCTTACCTCGCGTCGATCGGCCGTGCGCGTTCAAGGTCACCGCCAGGCACATCTGGGCGCACCTGATCATGCAGCCCCAGCCCACGTCCGAAGTCATCTTCTGCGACCCCAGGGCAGGGAACCCCCTCCTGTAGGTGATCCACGGCAGTTTGTAGAAGTCTTTCTTGAATGCAGCCACGTCTTCAAAACCAAAGTGAAGACTTTGAACGATGCAAGGTCACGAATTACGTTAACGACGTCGAATATGCTAAGGAGGCCCTTGAGTTGTCAGGAGAGACTAACTAATGGCTACCCAGGCAATTCAATATTCCTGACTTCCTATACCTCCGACAAGAACTGATCAAATTCACACGTCCATGCATGCATGCATGCAATCAAACATTGCTAGGAAATGAAGTGATAAGATGGAAAAAGGTGGAAGACGGCTCGCGAGGGTTGCGAGCGATGATAAAAGCAGAGTCGTTAAATGTCATGTTAGCATGTCCACGATGCTATAGTCTAGGTCCCCCTGATGCTTATGGCTCCATGTAAACACATTATCATTATTATTATTATTGTTACTATTACTATTATTATTGTTACTATTACTATTATTATTGTTACTATTACTATTATTACCGACCGTTCCTGTAGCATCTTCCGAGCATCCAAATGTCCGAGTTTTCTTTGAACTCCTGGGTCAGTTTTGCCATGAAACCTGAATTTGTAAACATTCGCATCAAACGACGTCTCGAGGGATGTCACGGGACGACGAATCGTTTGCGTACACAACGAACGAATGTTCATCTAATGTATTAACAAACACGTCGAATGCAAAAACAAAACTTTCGTTTGTGACGGAACAACGACCGAGTGGGTGCGTGTCTTATTAAAATTCCTGTAAACGAAAACTTTGCGAGTGAATTGAACCGAATGGAATCAAAATGCATGCAAAAAAAACAAAAAAACAAAAAATCAAGTCCCCATTCCAACAGAAATTGAATCAGTTTTGCACCAAAGCGGGAATGTAAGATTCACTCCTAAAACGTTTGAATGTCTGCTACGTTCGCTTAAATGTTTGCTACATCACACGCGCACACGCTCACGGCATGCGTTGCATTTGCAAGCAGCTTTTACTGCTGCCAGAGCTGCATAAATGTTAACAAAACTACAAGGGGGACAAAATGGACTGCAGAATTCATAGTGGAATCCATTCAAGAGGCCTGCTATTAATTATTATTATTATCATTATTAATTATTATTATTATTATTATTATTATCATCATTATTACTGTTATTATTATTATTATCATCATCATTATTGTTATCATTATTATTACTGTTATCATCATCATCATCATCATCATCATCATCATTATTATTATTATTATTATTATCATTATTGCACTCATTCAATGCTCATTGTTCAGCATTTTCCGAGCATCATTGGCCTAGCACAAACAGTTTGTTTTCTTCTGCCTCGATTCAGTTCATAGGCCTTTTAATAATAGGAGTCCTTCGCAGATTTCCTTTGGTTTGGAAATTATTTGAAAAAACAGAAATACAAAAACGGATTTCGAACGACCTCGACCACGACGTATAACTAGTATTTTGCAATAAAACCATGAAAACTATTTCTAATTTCTACAAATAAATAGATTTAGTAGCTATTATTATTAACCAATATTTTTGTTACTTCCAATATTACCTGTCTTTATGCAGAGTTCTGAACTCCCTCATTCTATTACCCAAAAGTGAACACAAATTCTATAAAAACTTAAACAAGATTAAACTTAAAAAACTTAATACAAATAATTAAATAATTAAAAGTAATAATTAAAATTAATTAATTAAAAGTAATCCTCCGGTCTTAGCACGATCACTGCAAAATAATTTTGCGACCCGGGCGTCCGTACCGTTCTTGGTGTTCGTCCACATGGACAGAAGTCTGTCCTTAAAGGATTCTTTAGTCCTTGACATGTCCAAGAGAGCCCTGACCCTCTGCGACCCGAACAGCCCCGGGTCGTCGTTTTTTACTTTTTGTGCGAGCGACGGCTCCGACCTGTCGTTGCAAGCGCTGACGATGGAGTTGCAGAGATGGCTGGTCGTCATTGCGTCGAGGTCCAAAGACCTGAGGATTGATTTTGGCTTTTCGATGATATCAGTGGAAGATTATTGAATTAGTGATGTCCATAATCGAATCACGAAAAAATTACGAATAAACTTGAAATGTGTTCAAAAGTATGTCTCTAAATTTTAAACTGCTAAACTTTGTTTGTTAAAAATAACCATAACATCGACAACAGTGTCAAATGGGAACGAGATGCAACGACACAACCAACCTGCACATCCTTTCCTTCTCGTCATCATCCTCATTCAAAAAGCTCCATTCGATGTCATTCTCATGATGTTGCATGGACGGTGCAATGTGATTCATGTTTCGGCTGCGTGAAAACATCACATGAGATATATTTATTTACATTTATTTACTTTGCAACACCTCCTTAAAAATTGCATTTCCCTGCGCCATCTAATTCTCTAATCATGATTTTTTAGGTAAGTTTTTTCACAATTTGCTTGGCAAATAATTGTGGAGGTAAAACTTGACGTGAAATCTCATAACGTTCGCATAAAATATTTTTTGATTTTACGTTTGGCAAGCGTTAATTCCTGTCGTGTGTCTCATTGAGTTCAAGAACATCTATCTAAGTCAGAAATATTGGCCTCAAAATGCAGAAAAACCAACCAAATCTTGGAAAGTATATTTCCATTGACACATCCGTCATCCCAACACCACAAATGAAGGTAAACAAACCAACGCGCCGACCAAAAAAATTATTGTAAGCATTTCATTTATTTTTTTTTTCATAGAAATAAAATCTACGCTTTTTGAAAAACTTTTCTGAACATATGTTAATTAAAATGTATGCTCCACGAAGAAAATGATTAACAGTTTCCATTGGAGATTTTTTGTTATTGATTGGTGGTGTTATTGGTCTGGTCGATTTAATTACATTTGTTTTGAGGGAGGTCTTGACATTAAGTTAGAGCATGATGGCCAATTTTATTTGTGAAGCACATTTTTGGTCCTGCAGTGACGGACTGTTCATTCCTGATGACACGACGGCATACCACAAATACTACACCAAGAAATATCCTAGTAAGCTATTCAGTAGTTTGAAAATGTACTACTTTATGGTCTGAGTTTTCAAAGAGGATTCTTTTATAAACTTAATCGAAGTTTTCATTTCAGAGACAACGTATAGTGATGAGAAAATAGCCTATAATGAAAGTAAGTAATCACTATTTCTTCAAAAGTCTGGAATATCAGTGATGAGGGGCACATAAATGTTTAATTGCAATAATTATTCTATTAAATTGTTAGAATCCATAAATATTATGTTTTATGATTTTAATGGTTTTATGAGTTTAGAATTTAATGTCTACTGAAGTCTAATTATCAAAATAAATAATATTGTATTTTTATTATTAATTACAAATTAATCCCATCATGCAGGCAGGGATGTGCTGTGCAAACCAGAAAACAAGTTTCGGGAAAACCTTACCCTTGCAATTCAGGGCATTGATGTTAGTCAAGATTTTAACTTTGGTTTATAAGCTATGCCTGAGGATGATCGCTCAGCTGCACCAAAGGAAATAATCTTCCACACAATAAGCTCTAAATGAGCTTAATAATAATTTATTAAATAAGCAAATTTTCAATGTTTATGATACCATTTCTCATTTGTGAGGCTGAAAGAAACAACGGTTGATTTATTAAAATATTAGTTTCAGTTTAAAACATGCCAGTGTAAGGATGAAATTTACCCGTTTACATTCACAATAGGAAATTTTGACTGGAGCTCAAGTACTGAAGATTCAGTGGTTATCGAGAAGTTTGGTCGAGGTATTTCTTTTAGGCTCTGCCGACATATCGTTTCTAATCGACAAGGTTTCTATTATTCTGAAACCTAATTTTGAAAATGAATGAAGTTGAAAATTTCAGGCTTTAGTTAAAAATAAGTAACTTTAAATGAATTATTCAAAGTAACTAAGAAAATGTTGAATCCGTTTTCGAGTTGATCTTCACGAACGGGGCCATTTTGACCATCGCTATCAACCAGTTCAGTGGGGACGTTTTGAACGTACACAAAGAATCGACGTTCGTCAACGATACAAAGTATTTGTCTGGAGAATTATGCGACGGTAGGTTTTGAAAACACGGTCCGTGTTCGTTGATCGGTATTTGGATTGTAATGAATATATACACTTTTGTATCCCTCATGGTTGTAGCCCTCGCAAAAAAAAATACGAAATGATCGTGAAAGTCCAGGTGCGAAAATCGTAACTTATATTTTGAATTTGCCAGAGATTTTTTGCCTCAGAAATCTACGGCAGTCTGCAGAAATCAGCCTGATTCTGTTCCGAGTGGTGATGCAACGAACATTAACGATATAAAGCACTATCATCATTATCATAACCATCATCATCATCATCATCATCGTTATCATAACCATCTTCATCATTATCATAATCATCATCATCATCATCATTATCATCATCTTCATCATGTTAATTGGTTTCTTAAAATTAAAATCATCGCTGCAGTTCTTATCACGGAGAGCTGTCTCATTGCGAGTTACCTTGACCTCAACGAGTTGACCATGTTGGTCTTCAAGACACCGAGGTTCGACTCGAAGAAGGTCGAGTCGTTGGTCGACATCATCTCCACCAAGGATGAGAAGCCAAAGATAAACAAAATAAACGTCGATAAGGTTCTCCAGAAATGTTTGTAAATGTAAATAATGCGACATCCTTAATGGCATTCGTACGACATTAAAGTCAGCGGTAATAGTTTCAGCCAGTGCTGAGGTTTTCAATTATAGCATTGGTAATGACAATGATAATTAAAATGATGATGATAATAATTAATAATAATAATAATAATAATAATAATAATAATAATAATAATAATAATAATAATATTAACAATAATATAATGAAATTAAGTTGAACATTGACAATAACTGAATTGAAGTTGTAAAGTGATTAAGTTACTGCTAGTAATCTGATCGTCTGTTTGTTTTCGATTCGCACGAAACAGAAATTCCTAAAAGCTTTTCCTGGACCGAACGGAAGCCATGCAAAGCACCTCTCCTTGAACAGAAGCAAGAATCTGGTGAATTTATTTTCGAGTCGTTATTTTTCTAACTTATTTCTTTCATTGCAATAATAATAATAATAATAATAATAATGATAATAATATTAATAATAATAATAATAACAACAATAACAATAATATTAATAATAATAATAATAATAATAGTAATAATCATAATATGATTTCATTATAATCAGGTTTCAAATTGTAATTAAAAATTTATATTTTTTTGATTTTACCTGCAGGGAGTGAATCCCATACTCCTTAGGCATTATTTATTTTTTATTCGCCAGAGTGATGGTTTATTTGTTTTACAATTCATTCGCCAGGTGCTACTTTGGTTTCCGGCGTCCGGCGTGTCGAGCAATGTGTTCATCTATTTTCCCGGAAAGTGAGCAGACGTTTTTAGTTTAAAATGTTTTCAATTATTTCAAAATTTAAGTTATTTTTTATTTATAGATTATCAAATTCAATATTTAAACGTATAACTTAATATTTGTGGTTTACATCAGGAACAAATAAATATTGTATTTAATAGCAAATGAAATAATAAACATTTCGACGATCTAATTAACAATTGACAACGGTGAATCGATTCATCGTAGCTAATGACAACAACAACAATTTCGATCGCAATTTTAATGCACGGACAATTCAGCCCTCTCTCTCGACGTACAATTGTTCAGTCACACGTCCGTGGACTTCAAGTACAGCAATTCGAGGCTTGCCGTGCACTGGTGACACGATCTGATCGACTGCTGTTTTTATTGCAGAGACGGCCTTGAACTCGTGGCTTCGACTCTGACATCTGGCTTGCCCACAAGTTTACAATTTAGGTTTTCTGATGAAATTCATTGTTGTTGTTGTTGTTGCTTTCTTAAAAATATCTCATTGTTGTTGTTGTTGCTTTCCTAAAAATATCTCATTGTTGATAATTTAATTCATACGACTATAATATAATAACGATTAAGCATAAACATAGGACAATGTACAATTTATAGTCAAAGCTGCATATTTCAGTGCCTTAAATGCCGATGTCATCCTATCGGTGGAGTCATCGTCATCGTCTGCCGTGATCAACAGACGCAAGTTTTACAAAGGCCAGGTAACTAGACCAAATTGTTTCATTAGTGATTTTGTTACCAAGCATTGACGACGGTGACTGAAAAGTTAGAATGTATGTCAGAACATGGCAAAAAATATTGATGTCATTGAAAACCAGATAAGAAGTGAATTCTGAAATAAAAGTCTTCCTTCTTTCTTTTTATTTAAAGCCACACCACAAATTGAGGCAATTTCCAGAAATTAACATGTCATCGTTAAATTGGCTCGAATATTGTAAAGACGAATATTTCTAATACGCAAAACTTATTCGGACAATTTGAACAGTAATAATAACTCATTTGAGAAGAATGCTGCAATCTTGAGGCCGAAATAAGCCTGGCAATATGTAAATAATGTTAAAATTATTATGAAGAATGATAATAATAATAATAATGATAATGATAATGATAATGACAATGACAATGACAATGACAATGACAATGACAATGACAATGACAATGACAATGACAATGACAATGACAATGACAATGACAATGACAATGACAATGACAATGA